>CM055099.1:5256462-5384552 GCA_029204225.1 Diphasiastrum complanatum
AACATTAAGGAAATGAGATTTTGCGACACTGTTGCATTTTTCTCAAAAGCTTTCGCACTTATCATCCTCAATATATCAGTTACGCAGATTGGTAAAGCTTTCGCGCTTATCATCCTCAATATATCAGATACGTAGATTGGACACATAGTTGAAGCCAAAACTTCAAAAGAGGTTTGGGACATCCTGAACTCACTATATGACATGAGGGACATAACTACCATGTTACATCTACGAAGGAAATTCTTCACAATTCAAGATGTCAAATGGTGATTTCTCTTCAGAGTCACATTAAACAGTTTAAGAATCTCCTTGCAACAGATGGCCGTTGTCGATCAGTAATAGACGATCAAGACGCAATCATGACATGGCTTCTCAAGTTTGCCCTCTACCAGATGATCATATTGACTGGGGTGATGATCATATTGATGCCACTCAAATTTAACTCTTACCAGAGGTTATCACCTATGTTGCTGCAAGAGATAGAGTACATTGCCTTCAAGAGGTAGGTTGGTGTTGGCCATCACGCATCGCTGATCCCAACAGAATGGGAGAGAGTGGTGACCTTGGCTGGAACCTCTATGGTTTTGCATGCCCCGCTCTACAAAAGTTGGCCTTGCGAGTGCTATCACAAGTATTTCTTTACCCACCAAAATTCTATGAGATTAAAGATGGGTGTTAAAATGGATGAATTAACTAATGCACTTATTTGAATTTTATGATTGTCAATAGGATTGCTTCCCTCTAGTGTATGCGAGTGCAACTGCAGCACATTTTCTTTGATTCACACGAAAAGGCGTAATCGCCTTTCTATTGAACAGATGACACAGCTAGGTTTTTGCAACACCAATGCAAGGTTGAGTGAGCATCTATTGTGGACCCTCTAGAGGTGTTGCCCTCAGATGTTTACTAGGCATTGATGATCCAATCATTCCACCACACCCATGCCGAGGGCTGAACATTGCAGCAGAGACATAGAGAGAGATGTTGCGGGTTTAGATGGTTATTGATGGATGAAGTGGGTCATGATCAGGATACAGGTGCTAGCTAGGGGACATGTATCGGCATGGGTGTTGATGAGGAGGATGAGGATGATGATGATGATGATCTGGGTATTCCTGCTCTAGGATTGGAGACCATGGCTGAGGCAGAGCTTGAGGTAGAGTTTGAGACAGACCTAGACTATGGCCTAGAGGATAATCAATTACATAGAATGATGGTAGGGATGTATGAGCCACCTCTACCAGAGCAGGATGTGTATCGACTTGATCCACTACCAGAGGATATATAGCATGAGAGAGAGATAGTGGATGCAACACATGTTGGGGATGCTGACCATATGGCACAGGACGCTTTTGTAGGGGATACAGCAGAGGGTGGAGATGGTTGTGCACAGTGGGAGGGATTGATGGTGTGCAAGATTCACAGGCCCTTCAGATGGTCATGTTGATGATGATGTAGATCGGACCCGCTGTGTTTGCCAGAGGACCCATGTCAGACCTCCATACCGTGACCATTGATGATATAGGGTGGCTCTCACCACATGCACATCTCAGCCACATCCAGTACCATCAGCTGCTGGTACACATACGACTGCCACTCGTACGGCTCCTACTCATGCAGCTCCCAGGCATACAACACCGACACAAACGGTACCTCCTGCTCAGCCACCCACTCTGGTTGTTGCATCCACCCCCCACATCTCACCACCTACACCTGCACGTCGCCTCCCTTGGCCACCTCGTCATGTTACATCGGCTTTTTCGATTGGTGTACAGCCTCGGCCACATCTTACAATAGTTGCACCACGGCCCACTCTTGCCATGCTAGAGGGTTCCACTCATAGACCCCTTCTCCCAACATGATACTATCCACAAGGAGCTGTCCCTTCCCAGCTTGTAGTACAACCGTATTCATACACTCTGCCTACATTTTGGGTGCCAACATCTTGTGCCACACCCATTCCTACATCGGCGGCACCTCCCTACTACAACTGCTTCCACATCACCAGCTCGGGAGGCATCTAGGAAGGTCTCCAAGATTTGGCAAGGGGTCTTTTCAGAGAGGCAGAGGTCCTAGTCACACAGTGACACGTAGACAGAGAGGGATGCCACGTGGCTCTGGCAGAGGTGCATCTTGCATCACTTTGTTAGGGACACAGATTGAGAAAGAGGTTTTACATGACTTCAGTCAAGCTGTGACAAAAGAGGATGAGTTAGATGATTTTGATGATCCGGATGCCACACAAGCATTTTGAGGACATGTTGTAGATGTTGTCATCTTGTTCATTCTTGTTCCATTCACACTATATTTTTTTAGCTCAGACCCCAGCCATATGTGGCGGGCTCTATATGATGAGATTATATACAGAGCTCGCCTGTTTTTCAGATGGATGGTTGATGTGCATTTTGTACACTAATGAAATGGTTTACTATGATAGCCTCCTCCTCTCTCTCTCTCTTATCAATTTGGGTATTTTTTCAACTCTTTGGTCTTCTTTTTTGTCTTTTTTTGGGCTGTTTTTGAGGGTGGGTAGTCAAATAAAAGGCCATCAAATAATTTGAAGTAAATAATCTAAGTAGGGAGAATCTGTTTTTTTTGAAAAAAAATTTGACATTTTTTTAGCATTTTTTTCGGCTACTTTTGGGGGTGAAAAAACAAATTAATTAATTGATTAATTAATTAGTACAATCATAGAACCCACAGTTTTCAGAACTGTGGGTCCTGAAAACCATGGAAGAAACCGTACCACGGTTCCTTGAACCATGGTACGGTTCATCTAAATAAATAATCAATTAATTGATTAGTAACCAAACTCACAAATTTTACAGATGATTTCATAGATTTCACAAATTTGACAGATTTCACATGATGTACAGATGATACAAAAGATTTGATAGATGTGAAATAATCTGAAATCATTATTGATTTGACAGATTTGACAGATTTCACATGATGTACAGATGATATAGATCAGCCACTCGAGTTCTCTCTTCAGTCTGTCATTCTCAACTATCGCATTGCGAAACTCCTCATGGACTTCCACACCTGAGCAGCCAAAAACTTTGGAACTGTCGAGGTTACGTAAATCCGTCTGCTTCCCCTTGTGATAGGTCAAAACCACTGCCATTAGACTATCGATATTCTTCAAGGTTTGGGTGTGTTCCTCGTGTGAATTTACACCAGAACACCCAGCCTCTGATAATTCTTTCAAATCCACCAACCGTGACCTTAAGGGAGGCTGTTGAAAATTAAGTCCACAGTTTACTCCTTGGTGATAGGACAAGATTCTTCCTACACTTTTATGATCATTGATCTAGGGTCAAATGCAACCTACTTTTGTTCTATGTTTGCTCATCTAATACTTGCAGGAATGACAAATCTAAGACAGTCCAACTAATCGAAGGAATTCTAGTCTGCTTTCCAAATGCAGCTATGACAGACAGGGAGATCAATTTTGCCAGAAGGATAGTCGAGATAAAGAAACATGGATTGTCTGGACATGTTCAAAACATATGCATAATTCAAGTTTTTTAATCGATGATGCCATAGTAATGCTTTATTGACAAGAACAGGGGTTTTCAAGGCTTGACTAGATTCAAAACAACAATGCGCCAAACTATATAAGTATCCTTGTCTCTTGCCGAGTGTAAGGATCTTGTTACTCCTATCAATAATTCTCCATTGATTAGATTCAAATTCTACCTTATGACCTAAAGTTGTAAAGGCAAAATGTGCGAAGTCCCGTCTACTTCGATGAAATAAAGGATTTAAGCTCATTGTCGTATTTTTCCAATATGTGAGAAATGCGACAACTTGTGCATTTCAACAACTTCAAGCTATTTGACCGAAACTACCACCAAGGCACCGTCCAAAGGCACCGCAAGGAACTGCCAAGGCACCATAGAGTCACCGCTATGGTCACTATGTGAAGACCAACCGCTAAGGCACCGCAAGGAACTGCCAAGGCACCGTAGAGTCAATGCTATGGTCACTATGTGAAGACCAACCGCTAAGGCACCGCAAGGCATCCAAGGCTCCACCTTCTTATAATATTGACTCATTATTCAAGTGTTATTACAAAGGCTGCTTGATTATTACAAAGATTGTATGCACACTATAGGCATGACCTCAAGTTTCAGCTTTGAGTATTCAAGTATGTACTGTGGACCTAAGTTGTGCCCCCTTCTAGAACGTTGCATTCCAATCGCCTTCTAGAATGCTGCGTTTCGGAATGGATCCAAGTTCCGGAAAGCTATGTTCCAGAAAGTAAGGGTCATGCATTTTGAAACGCTATTGGATTCCGGAACCTAGTTAGTTGGATTGTGTTTGAAGTCAACTGAATGTTAGTTGATGGGTTGTGGTCCCGAGCAAACCCATAAAGTTGTTTTCTAGACCGATAGGAGGAATAACACATAAAATAGTTTTTCGGGCTTTGCCTAATATTTTTTTGCGTGAAAAGTACAAAAATGGAATGGATCTCCACCCTTTTTGTGTGGCATATGGCACATAATTTGGTGTTATGATTTGCTTGTGATTTGCAATTCTTTCTTACACATAAGAAGTGAATTGTTTTTTTTTAAATTGTAGATAGTGATCCCTACAAGAAAGGATTACTGACCCACTTTGTGGAGGTAGGCGAATCATGAAAGGAACATTTAGACATAAGAAGGGCATTGAGTAGCCATCAAAATCCATAACCCATGTAAATACGAAGACCATCAAAAAGCTGGGAGTAGTTGACTTCTTCAACATAGAGCTATATCAAGGGTCACAAGCTTGTTGAGGTGCTTCATGTCTAGGAGGAGAAGGCATACATTGCCATTTGTTTGTAATTATAAGTTTTAGCCATTTTCCAATTCTAAAAAACTCAAACAATTAAGATCCATATATTGCGCATACTACTTATGGACATGCAATTGAGCACTACAAAAATTGTAAAAGGAGAATCAAAAGAAACACACCTTGAGAGTTGGCTATTTCTGACAAATCTGAAAAAGCTAACCTTCACCCTTCTCACAGTAGATATATCTGACAAAGATAAAACTAGGGTAGAACTGGCGAATGTTCTTTTGGCGAGCGATGACTTTTTTGCAGCTTGACGAGAGTTTAAATGAACTTTTGGATAAATCCATATATAGATAACATTCACGGAACTCAAAATTGATAGATAACTAAATTTGAAAACCTCAGACAAATCGGCAAAGGTTTGGGCGAAGGTTCAAGAGCAATACTGTTATTTTACAAAAAAAGCATTTTTTTTTTGGCAAAATAGTTTGGTAAAGCAACTAACCTTGACCTAACAATCCCCCGCTTATTGATTACCAAAAATCGTACGGTGGACTTGGCCGTGACTCTGGCGATGATTCAAGCAAATGTTCCTCTCATAGAGCTAATATTCTTGCAGAAAGGTATAAAACTTTCTACAAAAGGTTACCAACAACTAGTGAAGTAGTCACTTTAGCCTTCTAGTTTTAGAATCACCTTTCGCTGACTTGGCTATAACTAGATCTAGGTCATATATATATACCGTAGACCAGGTGAAGGATGATTTTTAGTGCTTTTTAAATTTTAGAGATTTTTTCACTGTTTTTGGTGGTTTATCTTCAGTTTAAAAAAATTGGATGGGAATTAACCTTCGCCCTTTAAACTGGAGTTTGATTGCATTAGGGCAGTCCTGTCTGCAAGTCGGCAAAGGTTGGTTGCTAAGGAACAAAAAAATGTCAGTGTCTAATGAAGATTTTACCCTTTTTGGTCACCAAAATAGCTGAAAATGAGCAATTTTTTTTGGTTTTGCTGGTTTATTCAGTTCCAAATGGATCTTATGAATGTTGATCTATATGGCACTCCTTGCTCATCAATCAAAACAGGCAGAATTCTCTCCAAAAACAACCCTAAAATACAATTTTAACACTAATATGCCAAACAAGCTAACATCCAAGCATGGATCAGAAACATGCAAAAAATGAAAAATTGGCATTGCTCCACGACAACCATGCCAAAAGTGTGGCGGATATTTCCTATCCACCTTCAATCCTAGATCCAAGGACATCAAGCATCAAAGGAGATGAAGTAGATTAACATGTTGTCACATGAACATTCGTTCCCATGGGAGCGATAACATAGTTCATATTCAAGCACATGTTTATGAATCCATAACTAATAGTAAGATTGACACTACAATCATTAACACTAACAATTAACACTACTCAAGCATTGATAAAGCTTACTTTTATCTCTCTATCTATTTTATCACAAAAAGTATAACAAAGATCAATCCCAACAATTATCAAATCCAACAAACATAAAGATCTAATTTAAGCATGAGAGATAAAGGAAGGAAAAAGAACAACAAGGACATCCGATTTCAATTCGAAAGAGGTTCAACCTGCTTTACTGAAATTAACATGTAAAATGAATCACAAATCACCACTCTATATAGTGCATTTTAGGGCTTTGGCCTCAAACCTTTTATTTGAAATTTGAAATTTTGGGGGACCTTTTTATTCACTAACTTGACTATTAGGCCTTGCCACATTTAATTCCCGCAAAAAAGCCTAAAGTCCTTTTATTAACTTCTAACTAATCAAATACAAAAAAAAATCTTCATGTTTGTGAATGAATACATCTATAATTGTCAAAGAGGCCATTTTATTTCCTTTCAATGACACTATTCATGATGATGTCATTAAGTATGAGCTGTATAATTTCCTTGATGGATTAAGTGGTTATAGTGGAATTTTAATAGTTAAAAATGATACAAAAAGACCAGATCACAAAATGAATCACATATACTTATGTCATGCCGTTTGGCCATTGTCCCATTTTTGTTTAACATGGGCTTTTAACAATTGGTTAGATAAATTCATTAAATCATTTTGGATGATTTTTGTGTCTGTAGTTCTAAGCCAAGCCATATTTCAGTATAACCTAACTTTGTAGATTTCTTGGATCTAAAATTCTGATTTTTCGAATATAGAGCTTGAGAATCTAATCTTGATCTTGAGTAGGATGCTGATCTTCTGATCTCCTCTTGTAGAAGCAGCGATATTACTCTTGATATAGTGAGGTGCTCCTGGGTAGAAATTTCCATTTCCAATTTTAGTAGGCTTCAGGTAGACTCGATAATAGAGTCATGAGTGCATCAGAATCTTCTATGACTAAGCCAATTGTAATCATCTGTTCCATAAGATTTTTGAAAGTGTTGAAATGCATCAGACATTCTAAGAGTGAAGAATATCTTCCTCAGATGAAGCTTGGAAGTAATGTCTCTGATGTCGTAGAGAGTTGCTAGGATGTCCCATGCATCCTTAGTAGTTTAAGCAACACGTATGTGGCTGATCTGAGTATCCTTGATGTTGAGGGTGATCATGGCAAATGCTTTGCCATCTTTCAGTCTCCCCTTGGTGATGCTAGCTGCATCTCCTTCTGGTTTGACCTATATGCCATCAACGATGTACCACAGTTCTTTGGCTAGAAGTATAACCTTCATCTTGAATTCCAGAGATGCTATCTCCATCGAGTTTGTCAATGAGAGATGAACTAGATGATGGATACATTCTAGTTGAATGAGATCGTTGGTAGAAACAACGGTTGTCGGAATACTACTGGCTGTGTGTTTGCTAGAGAGACGTCTTGGTAGAAACAAGACTAATAATCCATAGTAGAAATGCATATTACTGAAATGTCTGCACTGATACCATGTCGTAAAACATGGGGATGACTGACAGTGGAAGCTCGAAGATTTGAGCGTTGGCGTGTAGGAATGGAAATGCAACAGTTAGCAGCAGAAATATTCAAAAAGAATGATTCATACAGAATTGTGCAAATGAACAATATGGTAGTGAGACAAAAATCGCACACTGATTAATATCAATAGTGAGTACAAGGCTTGAAGTAATAACTTCAGCTTGCTGAGCGTAATAATGCTGGCTACAGATAACTCTGATTGAAAAGCCCTTACTTAGCTTGATTCAGCTAGTAGTATATATTTACAAGTGTCAAGAGACAAATATCTTACAAGCCTTAAATGCCATTTACTCCAGTCTTTGTATATGTACAAAAGTAGCTAACCGCCCTTGGGATATTTGGCTGTTTAGGTTTGATGATAAATTGGCGACATCGGTTTGCCAATGTAGCAAAAACCAGAAGGTGCCCTTAGACTGAAGGTATGTAGATCCCAAAGGTGCCTCTAGAGCGAAGGTAGGAAAAATGCGAAAAAGGCGAAGGTGGGCCTGAAATAAATTATAAGGCATTCTGGCCACTGTGTCACATTTTTTGCGAAGGTGCAAAAAATACGAAAAAAGGCTAAGGTGCCTAAAAAATGATTAAGGCACAAAAATCTCAAAGGTTAAAATGCAAAGTTCTGAAACATGTAGTTGGCCTTCGGTTATCAGGATGCTCATTATTTGAATGACTTGTTAAGGCTGAGCATAAGAAATCTAACATTTCTTAGTCAAAATAGTATTCGAAGAACCCTCGCCAAGTGAACTTAGTACCATTTTTGAGTTCTAAACTATCAGATTTAGCTACTAACAAATTTGTGAAGGATTCTAAATAGATTTGGTACTGATTCTGAGTACCATTCGCTTGATCAATATCTTTGTTTCTAAAGTTAGAATCTGATTGATATCAAGTGATAAAAAATTTATTGATCAGATTAGGGACTCAGGAGAAAAATCTAGATCCAATCTCATTATCCATCACATATTTTTTGTTTTGAAATGATTTGTGAGAATGGCATATTCAGATTCTGATCTTTATATTTAAGTTTCCCATGTCCTATTATTAGAAGACCTCCTTGTTTGGAGTTTCCAAAATACAATGGATTATCTAATCCAGTTAGATTCCTCAAAATAGCTACTAAATCATGTAAAGTCTTTGATGAACTTAATCTAGAGGATAAACTTAAACTATTTCCTATGTCCTTAATTGGTCGGCTCAAGATTGGTTTTATAATCAATACTTGACGGAATGTTTAGATTGGAAAGTAGTAAAAGTTGCACTCATTACGAGATTCAAGCCCATGAGGTTCTTGAATTGTTTCCTACTCTTAAGTAAAATCAAAATGGGAAAGAAGGAGAGGGTGCACGATTATATTGAACAGATCAAACATCTAAGATCCGAATGTGAACCAAATCTCATAAATAATAAGCTATGAGTATGTGGTTATTAGCAGGTCTTCTGAAGAAGATCATACGTGAACTCAAATGTCGAGGAAAACCACCACAATATCCACAACTACTGCATCTATGAACATCAATGCAGCAGCTGAGTTGATGATGGACGAGTTCGAGAAACTTGATTAAAAGTACCAGTTGTTTGAAAAAATGCAAACTGAGTTTGATGCAGAGTTAAAAGCTTTGGAAGAGCAGCATGCTAAGATCGACAAGCTGATGATAAGATGCAAAAGACATTTCCTAGCAAGGAAAATGGTTGGTGTGTGATCTGTGTTGGAAATCATACTATGAATGATTGTCCAACGATGAAAAGGGCTTATTGTCATTTGTGCAATTCAACCAGACATGAGACAACTTTTTGTTCGTTCAATCCATGGATTATTCAGCACCAATATTCCAAGATGGGATATCAAGAGTGTCCAAGATGGAAAGCACCAAATGGGAAAGTCCATGGTCTTGGATTTTCAAAGCCTACATCAAAAGTTTTTCTGAATCTCAACTTTGAGAAAAATAATTATCATAATATGAGGCCGTGGATTAAATATTTGCAAAAAGAAGAGGCCTTCAAAACTGCCAGAGTGCAACAGAAGTTCATTCCACACCAGTACTGCCATTGGATTTACAAGACCCTTGCGAAGATCACATCAATGCATGGATTTTAGCACTCAGTTGCATCATCGCGAGAACCATTCAAGATGATTGAACATGAGGCACCGTATACGAACTTATTATGAGGATTCTATCAAGTAAGATGAACGTTACCTTGGGAGAATTCTTGAAGTTGGCGTCGCAAACCAAGGAAGTACTCTCCAAAGATTTCATATTAATGTAATTACTTGACTTTTTTACAGAAATAACTCTGCAATTTACGTTACTACAAAATGTATGATAATTACGTTAACAAAAAGTGACCTCCTAAGTGAGCAGCTAGTTTTTGAGAACTCAATGTGATATCCTGGGTATTAAGTGAAGTTTGGTGGGGTCACCAAGCTTTTTTGAGTAGCTGAAAAATATAACCAGATTTTTCTCTTTCTTTTGATAATATTATCTAGTATAAAATAAATGATGGGTCTGGCAAAATTTACTGTAAATCTTGGTGGGTTTACCTGAAGACTAGGTTTCTAACCAGTAATGTGAATACCAATGTTAATAACACCGGTATGTCACATTAATAACTTTCAATATTCACAAAGCTCTTCAAGCAGTTCAAGGCATCTGCAGAAAATCAGACCCAAAGGAAGATCAAAGCTCTATGCACAGATGGAGGGGGAGAGTACATCTCCACAGAATTCAAGGAGTTCTGCAAGGCCAATGGAATACATCAGCAATTTACAACCAGCTATTCACCTCAGTTCAATGGTATAGTTGAACAGAAGAATCAGACACTCATCAAAAGTGCCAAGAGCATGCTGGTCTGTGACTCTCTTCCAAAGAAATTCTGGATAGAAGCTGTTACTATAGCAACCTATCTTCAAAATCAATTCATTACCAAATCTCTGAATGGAAAGACACCTTATGAGGTGTGGACAGGATTGAAACCATCACTTAATATATTTGAGTGTTTGTATGCATCGCTTTTGCTCAAATCCCTAAAGATCTAAGAAGAAAGCTGGATGATAAGAGCAGGAAAATGATTTTCATAGGTTATTTTCCAAACCATAAGGCATATAAGCTCTACAATTTGGATACCGAGAAGGCATTCACCAGTAGATATGTCATTTTTGTGAAAGACCAGTTCGTTGACCATAAGGAAAAAGGTGCTGATAAATCCAACCCAAGGATCGAGTAACCAAATTCGATCCAAGAATTCAACAGCAAAATATCAACACTGACTCAGACAATGAGTCAGAACCTCAACGAGTCAACCCACATCAGAGGACTGAAGTTGAACCTAGAAGGTTGAACAGGTCCAGACAGCCTCCACCCAGATTTATGGATGATCCGGCCTGCTACTTTGTGCAGGAACCAACCACTGTTTTTGAGACTATGTCTACTCCTGATGCTGACCAGTAGAAAGCAATGATGGACACCGAATTTGATTCTCTGATGGAGAATCAAACATGGAAAGTCACTGAGCTACCAAAGGACCAAAACCCAATTCCATCCAAATGGATATTCAAGGAGAAGTACGACGCTGCAGGAAGGCTAAATCGTTACAAGGCCAGGCTAGTTGGTTGTGAAATTTGAGGTTGAATAATAATGCATATTCGATCAGTACACTTAGCTAGTTCATGTCAAATCTAGGCTTAACATATTGGAAAGCACTAACAAAGGTTATGAAGTACATCCAAGCAACAAAACCTCTCAGCATCTGCTCCGGAGACCTTCGCATTTTAACCTTTGAGATTTTTTGTGTCTGAATCATCTTTTAGGAATCTTCGCCTTTTTTCACATTTTTTGCACCTTCACGAAAAATGTGACACAGTGGACAGAATGCCTTGGAATCCATTTCAGGCCCACCTTCGTCTTTTTCACATTTTTTTTGCCTTCGCTCTAGAGGCACCTTCCGGATTTACATACCTTCAATCTAAGGGCACCTTCGAGATTTTCGGGTTTTTCTTCTAGGATGTTTGTCTCTCGACACTTGTAAATATATACTTCTAGCTGAATCAAGCTAAGTGAGGGTATTTCAATCAGAGTTATCTGTAGCCAACGTTATCACGCTCAACAAGCTGAAGCTATTACTTCAAGCCCACCAAACCATTGGGAAAGGACCTGTATTATAAGCATAGCTCTAATCTTGGAATGTGTTCAAGATCTATGTTGAAACTAGCATCCATTGTTGAAGAGGGAGTGTGAAAATTGTCAACATTTTCTAGCTAGTTTGAGGCCTAAATTGGCAAGTTTTGTAGATAGTTTTGGTTCTATAGTTTCACACGTGTGAACCAGGCCTGGAGTTTTTTAATTACTATATTTTTTCAATATGAAGAAGTGTCAAACCTCATACCCTTCAAAATGAGACCATTTTGGTGTATTTTGATCATATAAGTCATTTTTAGCTATTTTTCATATATAGGAAATATATAGGGTCAAGTACCTTCTATAGAGAGGAGAGAGAGTCATCTTCCTCATCCATGAATAGCAGGGAATGCGTGGAGGAACATGTTGAAGAAACTTTTGTACTGTTTCATTGAGATCAATAGATCATTGTCATTGTTTCTTCCTCCATTCTGAGCATTGCTTTGTCTATTGTCTTCAAGCACTTGTGTATCATTTTAGGAGCATTCCAAAAGTGGTAGGCTGCTATTGTATGGCCGCCATTAGTTTCTTGAGTTCTTAGAATGCTTGTTCAAGTTCTTGTGCATCAAAGGTAGCATTAGGATGCTTTGCCATTTCTAGCTTATGTAACTTGTTATGCAAAGATCTTAGCCAAATCATTTGGATCTTAGATCAATTCAAGGTCCATTGTTTTCACAGGTAATGTAGTTTGAGAGAGCTTACTCATTTGCATTCATCATGTTTGCATGCAGTTTCTCTTAGAAGTACCCAACATAAATTACTTTTCAGTTTTCTATTACTTGTGAATGACCATCTCTGCTATCTTGGAGCTTCTATACAACACACTAGTTGCATTCTTTGTGCGTGGAGATGGCTATTTTTCAACCAACTTCCATGGTCTTTCGCATACTGAAAGTGATATTCATCGGAGTAGGTTCTCATAGCCCTGTAATCTATGTGAACTCAATAAGAGCACGAACTTCTTCCAAGCCCTCATGGTGAATTACTCCATGCACTAGCAGCTGATTCTAGTTATGAATCAAACTGCTTCACATCTTTATATTTAATGCACTCTTTTACTCACATCGTTCAGATTCTTTTGTGAGAAATTGGCAAAAATCTAGCTTGGTATTTTTTATGATAGAAGTTTGTAAGTGAATCTCACATGTGTGGAGGATGTTCCCACGTGTGGAAAATTGTAAAGTAAATCAAAATGTTTCATATAGGGGTCTCATAGAATCTCATAGTCAAGCATTTAGGTGTAGGATGTTGATAGGGTCAAATTTGGCATAGATGGAAAATTATCCATTTCCACTTGTAATGCCACTATTGAGCCAAAATAGAGTAGGAGGCCAAACTTGTTCCAATTAGAGTGTAGACAAGTGTAATGCTTTTGTTTGATGAAGTTTAAGAGGTCTAATAGGTTTTAGAGGTGGAACCATGTGTGGTCCGATAGGAATTTGAGGTGTGCTTGAATATAGTCCAATAGAATTTAGAGGTGCATGGATCAATGGTCCAATAGGATTAAGAGGTGGCAAAGTGTGATCCAATCATAGTTAAGCATAGTGGTAGCTCATGAATCTACTACTATCATTGTACTCCTCATTTTGGATCTAATTGATGGTTTTTCTCTCTCTACTCGAGGAGAGAAGCTTGTTTTTACTTAGAATACTTTTGGAACACTTCCCACACATGTGAGTGAGAGTTGGAAGTGATTGAATGCATGTAGTAGTGTGTTTTTGCCATAGAATCAAAGATAGATCTTGAATCTCAATTTAGTCTTGATCTTGGTGCATCTACACACCTTAGGAGATCACAAGTACATGTCGTGGACAGTCCACACGTGTGAAATTCAACATGGTATCAGAGCCTACCTAAAGTTACCATGCATTTTGATCCATTTGAGTGAAAACTATTCATCAATCTTGAGCTAGAAATTGTCAAGGCCCATTTTCCTAGCTATCTTGTTCAATTTTGGACCAAAAGAGATCAAAAGGACATTGATTGGGTCTGACCTGGTACTGTACGGAATCAGGTGCTCAGACATGTGTGAGGAACATCCAATTTCAGTTTGGGAGTTCTCTTTCATGTTTGATCCAAAAATCTTGCTAGATAGCTTGTTTTGAAGCTATTTTTGTCTAGTTTTCGATGCAATCAGTTTCATTCCATTCGGTTGAGCCAATCAAAATTATAAGCTTTTGAAGAGGGTTAGGTAGGGCACCTAGACCTGGGTGGACACATTTGGTTTGGCTAAGATATGGCTTGTTTAATCCAAAATCACAGTTGAATGCTTACCAATCTCATCTATATGTGATCTAGGCACTGTTTTGAGATCTTAGCCATTTTGTTTCATGCAATATCATTGTATTTGAGTCAAATTTGGTTTCTTAGTGTATTTCACACGTGCTAAGAGTGTTAGATCCTAACTTTTCCCATACTCCATCATTTGATGTGAAGTAGATCTAGTTTTGGAGAGATTGAGATAGCTAGTGAGAATCATCTCACAGTTTGTTGCAAGATCTTGCATAGGAGATGGTAGCACACCATTATTGGATCCTATAGTGAGAGAGAAGCAACATTTTTTGTTCATCACTTTTATTTATCTCCAATTTACATGACTTCAATGAGTTCATACTTGTTGCAACCAAGTGAGAGATTGTGTACTTCCAATTATTCAATATGGAAGTTGAGGATGAAGTCCATCTTGATACTCCAAGATGTGATGGACATTGTACTTGGGATTGAGGAGGAGCCTCAAGTCCTTCAAGAAGTACAAAAATACAAGAAGAGAGCTAGGATGGCTCTCCACTACATTAAGATGAATGTCTCTAATGAGATATTGAGGGAGATTGGTGATTGTTCTACATCCAAGGAAGCCTGGGATTGTCTCAAGTCCATATATGAGGCTAAGAACACCTCTAGGCTCCTCACTCTTAGAAATCAAACCTTTCAAAGTAGTCAAAAGAGTGATGAGAGTGCATCTAATTATGTTTTGAGAGTCAAGGATATTCATAGGGAGCTTGGATGTATTGGTGACTCAATCAATCAAAGTGAGCTAGTCCAAGTCATTCTCAATGGCTAGAGAGATGAATATGACAACCTTGTCCACTCCTGTGCCATTAAGGAGGGGCTACCAAGTTTGGAGGCCCTTCAAAGTGTGCTTATTTCTGAAGAATCAAGACAAGAGTACAAACCCTTGAGGATGGACAAGCTATCACTCAATCATGATGATGGCAAAGTTCTATTTGCCAAGCACAAAGAGAGGAGTAAGAAGCAACACCATCACTTCTCTAATGACAAAGCTAAAGACCAAGATAGAGAGGAGGAGGAGGAAGATCAAGTGCTTTTATTGTGGCAAGAAAGGCCATTATGCCACCAATTGCTTCAAGAAGAAGAATCAACTCAATCAAGCCAACATCACCAATGAGAAAGAAGACTATATTGCAAGTGATGGAGAAGGCTCTCTTATGGCATCAAGCTCTTCCTCTTCCACCTTCAACAAGGATGACTCATGGTATATTGATAGTGGAGCATCTTCACATATGTGTGGCTCCAAGCACTTTTTTTCATCTATTTTGCCTTATGATGGAGTCAAGAAGACCATATACTTTGCAAGTAAGCATGAGTGCAATATTGAAGGAGTAGGTATTATTCCCTTGAAGCTTGCATCTTCTAAAGATCTCTTTCTCAACAATGTTCTTTTTGTCCCAAAGCTTACAAAGAACATCTTAAGTGTTGGCCAACTTCTTGATAGTGGCTTTGATGTCAATTTCAATATTGACAATTGTGTGATCAAGAAGGATGGTGAGATACTTGCATATGGATCAAGATTTGAGGGAACCTACAAATTGGATCCAAGTGAGAGTGCAAACTCTCTTGATGTTTCTTATATGTCCAATATTTCAAAGGAGGATGATCACACAAGATGCACATATGTTCTCTCTTCAAGTATTATGGTGTATGATTATTCCGTATTATTCAAAGCATATGTTGAGAAGAAATTCTCATTGAAGATCAAAGCCTTGAGGAGTATTGGAGCTCTTGAAGGAATAGCACCATATGAAGTTTTATTCAAGATGAAGCCTAAGGTTGATCACCTTAGTGAACTTGGTAGTGCTTGCTTTGCACATATCCCCTTGAAAACAAGAAGGAAGGATGATCCAAGCTCATGGATCATGATTGGATACTCATCCATCAAGGAGGCCTTTAGTGTCTTTACACTCTCTATTTCAAAAGTGATTGTGAATAGAGATGTCACATTGCATAAAGATTCAACCTTGGAAGTGGCCGAGATCAAGGCTTCTCAAGAAGCATC
Source organism: Diphasiastrum complanatum (assembly GCA_029204225.1). NCBI lineage: Eukaryota > Viridiplantae > Streptophyta > Lycopodiopsida > Lycopodiales > Lycopodiaceae > Diphasiastrum > Diphasiastrum complanatum. Next base: position 5,272,672 of record CM055099.1, read on the forward strand.
ACAAGTTATCTTTTTTGAAGGTATTCAAGTTATGATGGGGCCAATGTGTGAGGAGGAGTTTCTTCTTCGTATGATTTCAAGAAGATCTTCAAGGTGCATGGCCGAGTCTTTATGGCTCACCTTACATAGCAAAGAGGGGCATCTTTCATGTTCTATCTACTACAACACATTCATATATGCTTCTCTTCCTTTGCTTGAAATGCTATCTTGCTTCATTGAATATTTTGGATCTCAAAGTTCAAGAAAAGCTATACTAGTTTTGTATGATGCTTATCGTATGGACATGTTTCTTGTCATTATTGACTTAGATGTGTTTCCAATACTTTTTGAAAGCAAGATATTGTATTGTCAAAAGTATGCTCTTGATTCTAGTAAGAACAAGATTGAGCTTGGTACTCACTTTTTTGAAAATCACGTTTTCACATGTTTTGAGGCAAATTGTAAACTCCTCTTGAGATTAAGTGAAGCATCCAAAGTGGACACTTACATCCTTGAGAGATTAACTAGCCTAAAAAAGATCAAGATAGTCTTTGATATCAAGATTAGATCCATTATGGATATAGTTCATTGTATGTTTCACTTGGTCTCAAAGCCATAGTTGGCTTGTGATTATCAACGCCACATAAGGCTATAGCCCTCACTGGGTTGGGGGCAGAAAGAAAGCATTAGGCCAATGCATAAACTGTAAGGAAATTCCAGATTGTCAGGTTAATGAGTTAGAGCTAGAAATCTGAAGTGATTTTCAAGTCCGTTTTGGGACAATATCTAGCTATATCTACCGTAATTTGATTGTTGCGAAAGCTTATTAAAACCAAAAGTGCCAGTAGATGTAAAAAGGATCACATGATTTTGTTTGAGCTTTGTGAACAAAAATTAGCTACAATTTGGTCTATTTACAATAGTACCATAAACAAAAATCAACTTCAGCTATTATCCACGATGCGATTGTGATCAACTTCGCTTTTTTTTTTGAAGACAAAAATCAACGTCCTCTCATCCAGAATACGTTTCTGAATTCCGAAAAATTTTCATAACAGTTCTCTATGAGTCTATTCCTTAAACATAAAGATAGTGGAAACTAGATTTCAGACAGAATTCATCAATTTATAGCGCTGCATCAATTCCATCCCTTGAAAAACTCTTCCAGATCGTTGTAATGATCCATGTAGATGCCGTCCTCCTTGACCAGCCACTCAATACCCGGACCGTGTTGTCGCTGTCAGATGCACAACAAACATTAATTCGAGACAGTACTGTCACCTTGCATCTAATTATCACAAGGACACAAATTGGACTTTAAAATGCAATTTAAAAGTTGTGAGAATCAAAGATATAGTTTGATTACCGACCGCATACACAGGATGAAGATTTTATCTGATCAGAAACTACCCAAACTATAAAAATTGACGAAATTAAAGGAACATTTTGAGAGTTAGGTCGTAAAGAAAGAGGCGAAGATGGCAATGCATTCTTCAGTAAGTGTCTGTTACACTGTTGCTTACCAAGAGGGACATCGGCCAAGTCCATGTATCTTGGTGCAACTGTTTAGCATCCTTTCTGAAGTCGCACCAAAATCTGGTCCAAGGCCAGCCTCCAAATTCCCAGTCACGGCTTTCACCCACGTGTAGCAGCGACGTGCCCAGATTATCATTGCGAGAAGCGCAAGTCATGTTGATGGGCTTTTCACAGTAGTTAGTGACAGAGAAGGCAGCCGCCATAGTTGATGGAATGGAGATGGCTACCATCGTCATCAGCAACAACACAACCGGTATCCCGAATATAGCCATATATGAGAGAGAGAGAGAGAGAGAGAGAGAGAGAGAGAGAGAGCGAGCGTATATGGGAGAGTGAGTGTATCTCTAAAGATATATATGGGAGATATATTCTGAGGATGAATGGGTTGGCGAACAACACCTAAATAGATCATAAATATAGAACTTGGTGTCCAGCTATATGACGCTATATACCAGGTTCTCGGTACTTGCAGCTCCGTCTGACTGCCCAATCTGCCCAATCACGTGGGGCCCCCGCTTGGCGCTGGCCTTGAGTGTTCTGGAAACGTTTTTCAGTTCTCCCCAAAAAAGAAACCCGCATTCTTTGACTTTCTAAGGTATACTACTTACAAAAGGGCTTAATCATTGTTCACCTTCCCTTCTCAAGGTTTTATGGGCTTCGAGAATCTCTTTTTTCTTTGGGGGCACGGAGAAGGGGCGCTTTTCACAACTCCTACCTCTTTAAGTGTGTAAAAGGTCAAAGTACATAGAGACAATAGAAACATAAGTGTTTTAAAGTTCAAGGTACATAAAGAGGCAAAAATATAGAAACTTATCTTGGAGTGTGCTAAGTAGTACAAGATGTGATGTGCTAAGTAGTTTAGATGTGATTATATATATTATATTTAATACTCCTCTACATTATTCAAATATTAATCTAAATTAAAAGGACATATGTAAGGCCCATGCCTTGAAACTACTCCCCTTAAAAGAATACCCATCAACTAACATTCAGTCGACTTCGAACGCAATCCAACTAACCAGGTTCCGGAATCCAATAGCGTTTCAGAATGCATGACCCTTACTTTCTTTCCAGAACCCAGATCCGTTCCAAAACACAGCAATCCCGAATGCGATTGGAACACAATGTTCCAAAAGTGGGCGCAACTTAGGTCCACATTACATACTTGAGTACTCAAAGTTGAAATTTATTTTCATGCCAATAGTGTGCATACAATTTTTGTAATACTGGTGCGAGCAGTCTTTGTAATAACATTTGAATTGTGAGTCAATATTATAGGTCAATATTCTCATTACATTGCTCATCAAATAGTGCCTCATTCTCATCATTATCTAAGTCCATACACTCATCTGATTTTAATTCTAACTGCAATTGTAAATTTCTCAATGTATGCCTATGAGTATAAGAGCTACAATCATCTTCATCATCACTTTCTTCCTTTGGCCATTCTTCATCAAAATGTGGCATTCTCATCGCTGATTGCCTTTCTACATCATATTTTCATTTGCATTTTCTTCTTCAGTGATTTCAGCATCAAATGGAACTTGGATTTCTGGCTCGATCAAGGGTTCTGGCTCGATTTCCAGTTCCTCATGAAGTCGTCTGACATATCTGATGCAATATCTTTGTCTTCAAATATACTTCGTGATTTTGAAATGAGTTGGACGGCATATAACCACTGAGGGGATAATCGATCTGGATGGAATATGATCTACAATAGACAAACAAAATCAATGCAGAATGAAATCACAATTTGTGTTCAAAGTGATTGAACCAAAAAGTCACATAAAATAGAGTACGATTTGCAAGGCACACTTGTTCACAATGTCATGGCAACCCAAACGTGTCATATGAGTTTATAGGTATTACTTTTGTCGAGTCGATTGCAAAGAATCTTGACACATCCTTTCTAATCATAGCATTGTTTCCACGATAGTTAAATTTGAACCATTTCATATCAAAGATGAAGTATTTTCCATTGCTTCTATAGTCGACCTCGTAAATATGTTGAGGTGTGCCGACATCCTGAAATGATGTTTTGTCATTTTCACTAGATCGATTCTCCTGTTGAAAGTTTGGCATTATGCCGCAATCAAATGTGCGTCTTTTGGTGTCAATGCCCTCAATACGAAAGTGATATCTGTATGCCCACATGGCATTGTATGTTTTGTACTGGCACAACATATCTTGAACATTCTGCACAACATATCTTGAACATTTTATGGTTTACAATTTAGAACTATAATAAACAAATTTAAATAACCCTTTTCAAATTAAAACATTACTTACCTGCCATGAACAATTGCGAGTGAATTCCCACTCTTGTTCTGTCACGTGTTCACCATTTTCCGTTGCTTTTCTGAGAGTATCATAAATCAATTCACATGTGCATCAAGAAGGTAACTATTCTATTGGCTCGTCATTCTCATGAAAATGGTGAGTCACCATCCTGTTCCTTCTCCTGTAATTGTTTTTTTGTTTTTTTGTCTCAAGGCCACAGTTCTCTCTTTTTTGGTTTCTTCATACTTCAAAATCCACTTGTCCATCCTCCCACAATTGTATAAAATGAACGTGCCAATTTTGTCATGTAACGACGTAGACTTTTTTCTTACGACTCCTTTTCCTTGAGGTAATTCACCTTTAGCGCATTCATCCTCTTCATCACATCAAAACCTGGGCGTGCTAGGGTGTATTTGCAAGAGATATTTTGTGGTTTAAAACAATGATTCTTGAACAAGCCGACCTTCTACGATGCTACCTTCTGGCCTTGCCTTTGGTCTCACAAAGTCTTTTAGAACTTTCATAAAATGCTCAAGGTAGAACATCCATCTAGTGTGCACTGGCCCGACAATCACAAGAACAAAACATACAAATACCCATGCATATATCCACACTGCATACAAAGAAACGCACGGGGATAAATTTTTTTTCGTGTGGATATAATCGTGGATCGGCGTGGATATAAGCATGGATACAAGCGCGTGGAACATCCATGCGTGGATTATCCACGCAAACATCATTTCTGACAACAGCTGTACATTGGGGGTCGGAAATCGGAAAATTTAAACTGTGTGGATTATCCACGCTAAGTTTTCTAGGACCCACAGCTAGATCTTGGAAACCAGCACACGAATGTTGGCTTTGCGTGAATAATCCATGGGTGGATTATCCACGCCATACTAATTTTTTAAATAAAAACAAATTGGCTTTTGTGTCGAGATGACATGGATCGTGCATGGATAATTATCTACGCGTGGATTATCCTTGTGCTATCCATGGATTTTCCATAGAATTATACACGTGGATAGCACTTGGAAAGTTTCCATGAGCTATCCACGCGAATTTTTTTTTACAAAAAAAAAGAAATTTTGGCGTGGAAACCTGATGGTTCCTCACGTCATTTTTTATTTTTGAAATCTATTTCCTATTGTGTGAGATGGAAGAGAAGAGAGTTGTGTGAGAGAGAAGAGAAAAAAAAAAGAGGGAAAGGAGAAGAGTGAAGATGAGATGAGAGTAAAGTGTGAGTGATAATGAATGGGATTTAGTTGCTTGTTTGTGTTTTGTTTGTGATTGTTATTGTTCAGCTTGTGATTGTTAGTACTAGTAATAATATCTTTTGTCTTTGTGATGTATATTTGGATATGAGGAAAGATGGATTGGAGATAAGAAAAGAGATTGCATTGCAAAAGATTGGAAAAGCAAAATTTTAAAGTTATTGAAAGAAAGAAAGGATCTACAAGAAAAGGAGTATTGGAGAAGCATTCACTTAAGAGGTAAATTCAAAGTGACATACATTTCTATTTTACATTGCATTACATCATAGATTGTATTTCTATTTTATATAGATTATAAATTGCATCATTTCTATTTTACGTAGACTATGCATTGCATTCCATCATACTAAACTCATATGCTTGAAAATCAATCAACATTGCATTCAATTCATAAATAGACTATACATTGCGTTTGATTTAGAGATAGACTACTCATTGCATTTGCATTTGATTCATAAATAGACTATACATTGCATTTGCATAGAGTGAAAAAATATGCACTCAACATTTTTTTATCTCAATCTTGTAGTAGCAAAATATTTATATTATTTAGCAAAAAGGTACATTTTCATAAGCATCGAGGAGGAAATCAATTCCCCCTTCACCCATTGCCTCTTTCAAGGTCTTACATTCCATACTAATATGTAGATATGATTCTATGTATCGCTATCATCTCCCTCATCGCTTCCAACTTCATCTTGTAGGTTCACATCCACGTCCACATCTTCAAAGTCTCCTTCACTTTTATTCACATTCTTCTCGGGATTTTTGGGTACATTTTCTTCCACATCCGAAACGCTTCAAGATGTAGAACCTCTCTACAAAATGAGAAATACTTTTATTAGAATTGAGATTCAACTAATTTACATCACAAAAGTAAAAAATTACAACAAAGATTGAGATTTTACAATTGGGTGCATCCCACGAGATGCCATATAAGCTTTAAGACCGGCATATCCGGATTCATAGCCTTGCTTATACTCTTCATCGGTCATGTTCCTTCCAAAATCACCAAGCTACATAAAACAAAAAACATAGTTTGCAATACAATATGTTAGCAGAAGTATCAGACAAGCTGGCCATGTAATGACACATATAATTATATTTTATTATATTTGTTCAGTACATATGGTCTCATAATGACTACTTATGATGTGGGTAGAGTAGCTGGCTACAGTGTGTACATGTCATCGACGATGTCATCATCATCAGATAGCAATTCATCTCATGATCACAACAATAGGTATATATTGTTATTGATATTGACCTCAGTTGCACTTTATTTGTTATTTGAATATGATTGTATAATTTATCTTGCAAATTTATTCTTACAATGACATTTGATTGGAATTATGAATTCTAGGGGAATTATCGTGCCTCCACATGATTTAGAGAAAGAAAAATAAATTGAGATCTATCACAAAAGAAAGGAGCAAGCAAGACTAAAGTTCACAACAACTATTGACTGGTTCATCTTCAAGGTCTTCTAGCAGTCGACATAGACCGCCTGTTGATCCATCACATGTATGTATATTGATTTATGTCATAATTTTTTTATTCGGAATAGTGGTGTACTCCAATTTGGTTGAGGATGGTGATATAGTATATTGCGAGTTTGAAAAGCCAAGACAATACTCCATCACAAATGAAGGTTGCAAATGTACTGAATGTACAAAGACTATATTGTCAATTTCTCTCACGTTAGAATTCGTCACATGCTAGAATTTGACAATTTTCACATGAATGACACTGAAAGAATTTGTGCTACAATATAACTTATCATTAGCAATTGGATTATTGGACTAATTTCAACCAAAATATGATAAGAAGATACCATGTATATGCACACAATGCAATTGCCTTAGGATTTTGAGTTTGAAAAGCCAAGACAACACTCCATCACAAATGAAGGTTGCATATGCCATAAATGTACAAAGACTATTTTGTCAGTTTTTCTCACATGTAAGAATTCGTCGCATGGTAGAATTTGTTAGTTTTCACATGAATACACTGAAAGAATTTGTGCTACAATATAGCTTATCATTGGCAATTGTACTATTGGCCTAGTTTCAACCAAAATATGATGAGAGGATACCATGTATATGCACACAATGCAAATGCCTTAGGATTCAAACAAGGAGCACTGTCAATGGCTTCCAGCATGAATCCACTTGATGTAGCCATGTTGCAATGACTTGATTCACTCTTCCAACCTGTTCCAATGCACAAAGCACAATGTTTTTGAAAAGAAATCACAAAGAGATGAAATCTCTCAATTCTCTTCTAGCACTTATATCTAGCAAATCAACACATCAAATGTGGAAATCTTGATCAACCGATGATCTATTCTCAATCTAATGACTCTTGCCACTTCCTAAGATTAAAACACACTCTAATGAAGTTCAATAACCTCAAAAAATAGAGATCCAATTTAAACTAGGGTTTTGACAAAATCACAAAAAATTGACTATTTCAAATTCTACATGCAATTACCAAAAAACTGATATAGAATCTTGTAGCCTCAAGTGAGACCTTCTTAATGCATCAAAAATCCGCTATTTCTAGCAAGTATGGTGTGAAATCGAAATTCCTCAAGTTCTTTGACCTAAATTGAGTTTTGACATACAAAAGATCCAATCTACATATGCAAGAAACTTCATTTTTGGGTAGAGATCAATCTAGCATGCTCTAGAATTGATATCTCCTCCAAATCATTGACAAATGTAGCTCCTCCTTTAATAACCTGAAACACAAGCTTTGATACCATGTGAAGAATAATAGATCATTTGAGATCCAAAATTATGTCCTTATCTTTGGTTAGAAAGAGAGCATTCCTGCCAATGTTGCCAATGTAGAAAAATTGAAATCTACTCAATGAAAGAGATGAAAACTCAACAAGAACCTAATAAAACATCAAACATAAGATAAGTTGATTTTGTTGTCCGTACAAAAACAGTAAGCTATTGTAGTTCATACATGTGAAGCTGCTAATAGCATTTAATGAGCATTCTATACACAAGATTGCAAGATATCAACAATATCGTGCACCAGTGGATAGAAGAACCCAAGAGAACCATGTATAAGCAGAAAATAAGATGAGAGAGAGAGAGAGAGAATCTATCTTCTCCCATGAGTTACATCCTTTTATAGCAGGTCCAAACCTAATTTTCCACTTGGTTTCCCTCCATAATGAAAACCCTACTATTTCTGTGACTAGATTCAATGTCTCTAATATTCAAATTTGAATCGACCAAACTCGAATTCTATGCTTTCCAACACTTTAAAAAAGTGTTTGTTAAATGCACTTTAGACTAATATAACTCTGAAAAGTCAAACTCTGAAAATTGGCCTCAATTGTGTACTTGGCAATTTATCAAACTATGACCAATCTTGACTAAACTAGTTGAAATCTTTCATAGTCCCCTCCCCTGATTTGGAATTTGATCGAATCTAGATGTCACGCCACATGGGAGGTATGATGAGCCACTACAAATAGAAGATCTGAAATGCGGTGAGAGCTGACAAATCTAGGCCATAGCACGTGCACAAGGACGATTGGAAGTTTGCAAAAGGAGAATTTCGAGAAAATCTAGATCATTTCAAGCAACAACGAGAGGCAGCTAAGAAGCGATTGGAGACTGTGGGGCCTTCTCACCTTGGCAGTGGCGGCCAAGGTTCTTTTCATGCCCATTTCTTAAGTATCCCCACCCATATGTGGAATTTGATATTGTCATAATTCAAATTTTATTTGTGAATTTTTTAAAATTAAATTACAATCACCAATTTGTCAGTTCATGCAAAAATTTGCTGTAAAGCGGTCTCCCACAAAAGAGGAGTATAAGTATGCATACTCCAACAACATGCAATCATTACACAAATTATTGGACTGAGAAGGAATGAGAATTGATTGGTATGGATATTTTGAGGTATATATTATGACTTCAAAATATATTTTAACTTCACCACATTTACGCAGTCGGACACTCTGGACACTCTAACAACATCACTTACAAAATTTACACATCTTTATTGCATGCAGGTATCGATTTCAATTTTTTACAATGTTGCTTTGAGAAAAAAATGATTGTAGTGAAAGAAAATTTCTGACACTGTTGTCAAACTCCATGCATTTTTGCAGACTTTGTAAAAACACTTGTAATTCTACAAACTGTAAAAACATGGGAAGATTCGTAGAAGTGGATAAAAAAATGGACGAAGATTAAAACCGATTAGTCAATTAGTAGGAAGGAGAATAATTCAACAGCCCCACCCAAGCAATTTTCTTAATAGCAATGTTACTAGAATATTAGATTTCATTAAGCATAACTAGAATATACATCGATCAGATGTTGGCATGTCTTTAACAAATTGTATTATATTTGTTCATTACATACGGTATCATAATGACTACTTATGATGTGGGTAGAGTAGCTGGCTGTAGTGTTTATATGTCATCGACGATGTCATCATCATCAAATAACGATTCATCTCATGATCACAACAACAGGTATATATTGTTATTGATATTGACATCAGTTGCACTTTATTTGTTATTTGAATATGATTGTATAATTTCTCTCGCAAATTTGTTCTTACAATGATACTTGATTGGAATTATGAATTCTAGGGGAATTATTGTACCTCCACGTGATTTAGAGAAAGAAAAATAAATTGAGGTCTATCATAGAAGAAAGGAGCAAGCAAGACTAAAGTTCAATTAACAACTATTGGGACTAGTGCTCAAGCTCTTCCAACGGTCAACGTAGACCGCCAATTGATCCTTCACATGTACGTATATTCATTTATGTCATAATTTTTTTATTTGTAATAGCGGTGTACTCCGATTTGGTTGAGGATTAGCGGTGTACTCCGATTTGGTTGAGGATAGTGATATAGTATCCTCAACCAAATCAGAGTACATCGCTATTAAGAAAAAAAAAATTATGACATAAATGAATATATGTACATGTGATGGATCAAAAGGCGGTCTACGTCAACTGGTGAAAGAGCTTGAAGATGCACTAGTCCCAATAGTTGTTCATTGAACTTTAGTCTTGCTTGCTCCTTTCTTCTATGATAGATCTCAATTTTTTTTTCTTTCTCTAAATCACGTGGAGGTATGATAATTCCCCTAGAATTCATAATTCCAATCAAATATCATTGTAAGAATAAATTTGCAAGAGAAATTATACAATCATATTTAAATAACAAATAAAGTGCAACTGATGTCAATATCAATAACAATATATACCTGTTGTTGCGATCATGAGATGAATTGCTATCTGATGATGACATTGTCGATGACATATACACACTGTAGCCAGCTACTCTACCCACATCATAAGTAGTCATTATGAAACAAATGAAGATTGCAAATGCACTAAATGTACAAGACTATTTTGTCAATTTTTCTCACATGTTAGAACCTCTCAATTATCTTCTAGCACTTATATCTAGCAAATCAACACATAGAATGTAGAAATCTTGATCAACCTATGATCTATCCTCAATCTAATGACTGTTGCCACTTCTTAAGATTGAAACACACTCTAATAAAGTTCAGTAACCTCAAAAAAAGGATATCCAATAAAAATTAAGATTTTGACAAAATCACAAAAAAATTGACTTTTTCAAATTCTATATGCAATTACCAAAAAACTGATATAGAATCTTGTAGCCTCAAGTAAGACCTTTCTAATGCATCAAAAATCAGCTATTTCCAACAAGTATGGTGTGAAATTGGAATTTCTAGAATTCTTTGACCGAAATTGAGTTTTGCCCTACAAAGATCCAATCCACGTATGCAAGAAACTCCATCTTTGGGCAGAGATGAATATGGCATGCTCTAGCATCGATATCTCCTCCAAATCATTAACAAATGTAGCTCCTCCTTTCATAACCTGAAAAACAAACTTTGATACCATGTGAAGAATTTCAGATCATTTGAGATCCAAAATTATGTCCTAATATTTGGTTAGAAAGTGAGCATTCCTGCCAATGTTGCCAATGTAGAAAAACTGACATCTACTCAATGAAAGAGATGAAAACTCAACAAGAACCTGATAAAACATCAAACATAAGAATAAGTTGAATTTGTTGTTCATACAGAAATAGTAAGCTACTCTATTTCACATGTGTGAAGCCGCCAATGCCATTTAATGAGCATTCAATACAAAAGATTGCAAGATATCACCAATATAGTGCACCAATGGATAGAAGAACCCAAGAGAACCATGTATAAGCAAAAAATAAGATGAGAGAGAGAGAGAGAGACAATCTATCTTCTCCCATGATTAATCGACCAAACTCAAATTCTACACTTTCCAACACTTTCAAAAAGTGTTTATTAAATGCTCTTTAAACTAATATTACTCTGAAAAGGCAAACTCTAATTCTAATATGAAAATTGGCCTCAATTGTGTATTTGACAATTTATCAAACTATGACCAATCTTGACTAAACTAGTTGAAATCTTTCACAGTCCCCTCCGCTGATTTGGAATTTGATCAAATTTGGATGTCATGCCGCATGGGAGGCGTGATGAGCCACCACAAATCAAAGATCTGAGGTGCGGTGAGAGTTGGCAAATCTAGGCCATACCACATGCACAAGGACGATTTGAAGTTTGCAATTTTTTTTTTTTTGAGAAAATCTAGATCGTTTCAAGCGACAACGAGAGGTAGCTAATAAGTTACTAGAGACTGTGGGGCCTTCTCCCCTTGGCAGTGGCGGCCAAGGTTCTTTTCATGCCCATTACTTAAGTATCCCCACCCATATGTGGAATTTGATATTGTCATAATTCAAATTTTATTTGTGAATTTTTTAAAATTGAATTACACTAACCAATTTGTCGGTTCATGCAGAAATCTACCGTAAAGTGGTCTCCCACAAAAGAGGAGTATAAGTATGCATACTCCAATAACATGCAATCATTACTCTAATTATTGGGCAGACAAGGAGTGAGAATTGATTGGGATGAATATTCTGAGGTAAATATTATGGCTTCAAGATATATTTTAATTTCACTACATTCATGTGGTCGGACACTTTAACAACATCACTTACAAAATTTACACATCTTTATTGCACGCATATATCGCAGTCCCAGTCTCATGCATCACAGTCACATGAGTCTGATGACCATGGCTAGGACAAGGATTATTCATCTGCATCTAATAATTAGGCGTTTCATTTTGATATATGTTTGTAATTGGAACATTTATGTATAAATATATATATAATTTGTTTGAGTTGCGTCCTCTACATGAATCTTCAATTGCGTGGAATGTAATATAAATGTTTGCAATTTTTTTTATTTATCAATTATGAACTTTTCGTGGACATCCTCTCATTCAATAGGTTGTCTCATGCAAGTGATCATGCCACCACCGCGCTCACATAGTGGAGGATGAGTGGTTGGTCGTGTGATCACTCGCATGAGCCATTTCATGCATGTTGTCTTCAACAAGGATTGGCGCAAACAAACTGATGATGACAATTATACCGTTTACCAGTTCTATAGAAAATTTCCAGTCCCCTCTAACAATATGCAGTTTGCTTGAAAATGGATGGTTGCAATTTTTTTGCTTACCAACTTCATAAGAAGTTGTGCAAAAGACTCATGGAGTTGGATGGAGTCCATTTTAGGGCATAATGGAGCGAGTTTACTGGCTCCATTCTCCCCTAAAAAAAATTCTCCCATTTTGAAGCCTCATAATAGGGAATCTTGTTGAGAGGGATATACCAATGGTTATCTCTTGGTATATCCCTCAGAACAGATATGCCACCAATAGCCTTTTTAGAGGGATATACCGAGGTCCCTCGATATATCCCTTGGTTTATACATACTATAAACAAAGCAAAAATGAGATGAAAAAGCCTCGATTACCGAGGTAATTATCGAGGATATACTTCCGAGGCTTAGCAACTTTTTTTTATAAAAGCCTCGATAATAGGGTCAGAAAACCTCTAGAATGTTGTAGTGTAAGCTTGACGACACCTTTACTTATCTTAGATTCTCACTCCTATCATCTTGTTTACCCCCTCTCCTTGGGATCGAAACTCGTTACTACATACGACACTCACCTGGATTAGATCCATAAATTCCCTTCTTCGTCCTCTAGATCCACACAAATAAGGAGGCACGGAAAATGTCCAACAATTTCAACGGAATATTGCTCCACGCATGGAACATACTGCTATCAGCTACAAATGGATGTTGAGCAACTCATTGTGTTGGGCTTCCACTCTAGTAATGGGGATGGCCCAGGTGGTAGCACACTACGTAGATGCGACCTCTAGATTTCAGGAACATGAAGATGGATGGATTTGGATGCTCATCATATTAATAAAATTTGTATGGAATCAACTTTTCATTGTTTGCTAGACAAGGACTAAACTAGTAAACCTTAAGCTTTTTAAGATAGCAATTTGTAATCAAGTGATTTGTTAGGTGTTAAAAATATTTTGAGCTCTAGTAGTAATTGCTCCAATAATATTAAAAAAATATTGTTTTAGTGGTTGAAAGTAAAATAAAGCTATTTTTGGCTTCGCCTTGCAAAGGCAATACTATGTGTTGAGGTTGGTCAATGGATTTAGAAAAAATGTTAATAGTAAAGGTTAAGTCAGTGTGGCGGCCCAAACTTTTAAGGCCTGAATGTTTGTTGAGGGCTTAAGTAGCATGCATCTATGAATTTGGTGCTTTACTGTGCATGAATGATGCGTTAGTATGCATTTATCGTGCTTATTATGCATGAATGAATAGATTCCATTCATGAAAAGAAAAAGAAAAGGTATATACATGCGAATGTGGTGTTTGTGATCTTCAAATCTTATGCATGATTCGTGCTTATCATGCCCTCTATTTCGGGTATGCCAGGAAACATTTGGAGCACAAAGTTTCTTAGTCACGATGTCATTACCAAAAACTTGACACGATTTCGTTACCCAAAAACTGAAAGAGCTTATCCAAACTCATAAGGAGACAATGACATACATAACTAAGCATAGCCTCGGAGGAGCTTTTGGCATGCCTTTATTTTGCACTACTTTATCATGCGAAAGAATCTGAGTTGGCAGATAGAATTTGAGGAGTCTATCCTTTCGAGCAACCCAGAGTGGGAAATGATGAGTTCGTCAACTTTTATGATGAGAAGCTCACTCAACCAATAAACCGGTACCCCGGACTTGTTTACAACGATGATATGGTGCCTCACATTCCATTTGAGAATGAAGTTTCTGGGTTCAAGTATGATGGGGTTTGTCGTTACTTTAACAACTTGTAAACTAGAGAAGTAAAGGAAGGTCATTCTACTGAATTGCTACTCTGATCAATTCATGTAGTAGCTTCAAGTGCAATTGCACTACAATGCACTAAGGCTACATGTTGGTAATGTAGTCTGAGAGAGCTTACTAGTTTTCATTCATCATGTGTGCATGCAGACTCTCTTAGAAGTACCCAACATAAATTACTTTTCAGTTTTCTATTACTTGTAAATGATCGTCTCCGCTATCTTGGAGCTTCTATACAACACATTAGTTGTGTCCTTTGTGCATGGAGATGGCTATTTTGAAACTAACTTCCATGCTCTTTGGCATATTGAGAGTGATATTCCTCGAAGTAGGTTCTCATAGTCCTGTAAACTATGTGAACTCTATAAGAGCATGAGCTTTTTCCAAGCCCTCGTGGTGAATATTTAATGCACTCTTTCACTCCTTAGAATATTCAGATTTTGTCATACCCACATCTAGAATTTGCCGATCAAGCATAAATACATTTTGCCAATGTTGGGAGAATTGAATAATTGTGGGAGTGCATGGAGCAACTGCATTACACTTTGTATTCAACTGGCATATCTATTGCAAAAAAATCTATGAATCAGAATCCTATAATGGAAAAATGATCATGGCTTGGATTAAAGGCAAAGAAACACATGAACCCTTAAAGCAACATTGTGAATATTGATCATGAATATTGATTTGAAATTGCAGATTTTGAAACGAAGACTATGAGATACTAATCATGAATGTTTTGAATATGAATTATGAATATTGATTGTGAATATTCTTGATTATTGTTGACACTTTTAAATACAAATCATGAATGCTAAACATGATTATTTAGAAATACAAATTGTGATTGTTAATTTTAATTACTAATGCTAAAATTGTTTTGTAGATTTGAATGAAGAAAATCATTTGGCAAGTGACAACAAAACACATTTGAATACCACAATTAGTAAGAACTTGAAAAGGTCTTCTTTCCAAAGAATAAGTTTCCAAAAAGGTGTGATAAAAGTAACAAATTGAGTTTGGTATAATCCAAAGCCCCTTCGAAACAACTGACAATAGTCAAAAAATAAGAAAAGCAACTAGTCCAATGCATTCATTTTGAGATCATGACGTGCATCTCAATACTAGACATGGTTTATTTGTGGGTCAAATTTGGGTGAAGTATGGGAATTGAAACAGTACAACTACGTATGGAAAATATTTGAAATTTGTTAAGACAAAATTTAAAGCCACCAAACAGCATTCATTGTCAAAAATAAATAAATACAATTTTCTTGACATCAATTTTCACTCATGCATTCAAAGAAAGTATATTTGAACAGTACATTCAAACTGCAACTACATGTGACATTTTCTAACATCCCTCTCCAATTTCTTTCGATCTTGTGCCCTGCTGGTTGTAGTCAAACACTCTACTCAAGCATCGCACTACGATGGACTACTTGTTTACTTTGATTAAGTAAATTTGCCAGCATCAATTTATAGAGCTTCATCAATTCCATCCCTTGAAAAACTCTTCCGGATCAATGTAATGATCCATGTAGATGTCGTCCTCCTGGATCAACCACTTGATATCCGAACCGTTTTCTCGCTGTCAGATGCACAACAAACATTAATTCGAGACAGTATTGTCACCTTGCATCTAATTATGCAATTTTGATGTTGTGAGAATTAAAGATATAGATTGATCACCAAGCGCATACACAGGATGAAGATTTCATCCGATCAGAAACTACCCAAACTACAAAAATTGATGAAATTAAAGGAACATTTTGAGTGTTAGCTCGTAAAAAAAGATGTGAACATGGCAATGCATTCTTCAGTAAGTTTCTGCTACATTGTTGCTTACCAAGAGGGACATTGACCAAATCCATGTATCTTGCTCCATCCTTTTTAATTTTTCAAAATCTCGTGGAGACGTTGTGCTTTGAGCATTAACACAAAAAGAAAATGTCATATGCAACACACAATGCTACATGTCCATATCATAAGTACATATTATTTAAAAAATACTACAATATAAATACCTGTTTTGAGACATTTCTTCAACAGATGACATATTCGTTGGTCGATCCTAGTAAAGATATTTGATCTTTAATATACGAACAAAATTAATATTAAATCTTATTACGTACACATGAAATTGACAAATTACAAACTACATACAATTTCAAAAAAAATTAATTCTCTGAAACCATGCTCTTGATGATTGTTTCAACCCGTACAATGCTTTATAGAGTTTGCACACCATATGCTCATTGCCTTCCATGTTCCCACGTGTGTAGGCTACCCTAGGTAGGTTAGATATCATTCATATGGTTAGTTAGGTTTGTTTGGTCACAATTCCTAGATTATAGGACCAAATTCCTTGAATCATGGAGGTGGATAAACAACCTAGCCACCAACCTAGCAAAACTCTAGGATTAGGTAAGATTAACAAGTTAGGACAAAAATGGTCAATCATCTTCCTTTATGCTTTCAACTCTTTCTCACGAATCATCGTCCTCAATCCAACCCTTCCACCTAATCAAGCACTCAGAGATAGAATGATTTTTCAATTGTTTACCTATGATCTTGAGTACTCTTTCAAGTTCAAAGGATACACTAAGTGATAAATCTTCCAAATGGGTAAGATCCTCATCAGATCCAACTATATCACCTTCATGTAAACTTAGTTGATGTCAGCTTACATGAAACACTGAATGAGCAGTTGACTTGTCCTCAAATCAAATTCGTAAGCTAAAAAAATAATTTTCTTAATAGTCTGAAGTGATCTACTAGGCTCATCTATGGTCCTTTGTACTATATTTCCAGCATGGTATTCAAACCAAGTACAAGAAGATAACCATTGATCAAAGGACTATCCATTGTTGCTAGAAAGCTAGTTTTGAGAGGGTGAGTTCAAATCAAGTTTTAGGTTGAAGATTTGGGATTCAAACTTGGTGAGGGTCAGTATCTGTATTGCCCACACGTGTAGACAACAATTTTATTTTGTGTCATCTTGATGAGATTTTAGGTACATGGACATAACATTCTTTACCCCTTGAACTACCTTTGTCATCAAAAGTGAATTCTAGGCCTAGATCTACTTTATGCTTTCAACTCTTTTCCATGAATCATCATCCTCAATCCGATCCTTCCACCTAATCAAGCACTCAGAGATAGAATGATTTTTCAATTGTTTACTTGTGATCTTCAACACTCTTTCAAACTCCAAAGATACACTAAGTGATAAATCTTCCAAATGGGTAAGATCCTCATCAGATCCAACTATATCATTTTCATGTAAACTTATTTTATGTCAGCTTACATGAAACACTGAATGAGCAGTCGACTTGTCCTCAATTCAAATTTGTAAGTTAGAAATAATTTTTTTAATACTCTGAAATGATCTATAATATCTAGTAGACAAATTATAATGCTTTCCAGTACGCATAGTCTTGGAATCTTTTGGAATTCTAAGGTATACCCTATCATCAACTTTAAAAATCTTTGGGAGATCTCTTAAAATCGGCATAGTGCTTAGCTCTGTCCTAAGCACTACGCACAATATCACATGCCAATTGCAATCATTCTTACATATCATGTGGGAAATCTACAACTTTTTAGATTTAATAGACTTCGTTTCCACATTCACTAGAGATCTAGGTTGAAAATCATACATAAGCATAAACAAACTATAATATGTAGTAGAGAATATTTTCTACTATTGTAAGCAAACTCAATTAAAAAGTACTGGAGGCTCCATATTTTCATATTTGATCTTTTTATTTGATTTCTCTTGGTTGTAAGATCCTAATTTGCTAATCTAGATTAAGATTTGGTGACTAGTTTTGCATTGGATAGGTGTGTCAATCAATCAATCACACTTGGAGCTTTAAGTAGGCTCATTTATGGTCCTTTGTAGTATATTTTCAGCATGGTATTAGAGCCAAGATGATAATCATTGATCAAAGGACTATCCATTGTTGCTAGAAAGCTAGTCTTGAGAGGGTGAGTTCAAATCAAGTTTTAGGTTGAAAATTTGGGATTCAAACTTGGTGAGGGTCAGTAGCTGTACTGCCCACACGTGTAGAAAACAATTTTATTTTGTGTCATCTTGATGAGTTTTTTGGTACATGGACATAACATTCTCCCCCGCTTGAACTACGTTTGTCGTCAAAAGTGAAACTAGGCCCAGATCTACTTTATGCTTTCAACTCTTTCCCACAAATCATCATCCTCAATCCGACCCACCCTTCCACCTAATCAAGCACTCAGAGATGAGTATCGGGAGCTCCATGCATGGACTTGCATCTAAAGCAATTACAACCGAGACCCTGGTTGAGACACGAGCTTATTACCTTCTTTGTAGACCTGATGTACAAAGGCTTTCCAATCATATCAGAAGTCCTTTCAAGAAATTTGATTGGCAACTCGTGCAATATAGGCATCCAGATACAGCCTTCAATGACTACGGATTCCATCAACATGCACTGACCCCATTGTCTTACCAAGGTTAGACCTATTATGAGAAGCCATTTTAGGCACTTTATAAACCCACATATTGGCTAAGTTGGAGTGTAGTTTGCAGCAATGATCATAAAATGGCTTGCCTCTTGCATAGTGATCTTGTGCCTGATGAAATTTTGCCCTGGGAGGAAGACGGAGATGATGGTGGGGACGATTTTTTGTCTACCTCTTCTATTTTAAAGAGTGCTTGTATCTGATAAGATAACTTCTTCTCGTCTAACAAACTAGAATTCGCTATTCACTTATGTTTATCTAGATTGCAAGCTTGTCTGGGGGACATCATGGTTGATCCTATGGTTTTTGAGCTTGTAAAACTTCAGCTTGGTATTCAAAAAAGCAAAGGAGGAAGAGCTCCCTCAGTAGATAGGCTTCTTATGGCATTACAAGAGCTAGATTGGAAGTAGGATTCACCATATTGTAATGTTTTAACGTGGAGATTACTTCTACGTAATAAAATAACGTTATTCTCACAAATCAGAGAAGCTTCATTTGTTCTGGAACCATGCCGAAAATGGTTCCAGAACGAACCTCAGTATAACAAAATAGACCGGCGGAAGAATAAGCAACGTTTTTAAATTTAATTAATAAATTTGTCGTTTTTGCTATTTGCACAGGAAAAGCAGCATGCTTTCATGTTATGGATAATAGAAATAAATGGATACTTCGGTTGACGAAGCTTGTTTGAGTGCGCACGATCAAGCTGAAGATTTTAATCTAAAGTGGGAAGTGTCTGTTTATATTTCCTACATCATGTTGTAGATGCGCCTGCTTTGTGATCAATTTGCAACCCAAATTTGCAAACTATAACCAGTCCGGTTGCAAGCCAGTAAGTCTGAAAATTGATAAACGATACGACAATACATCGACATTTTTGGTAAATTCTTTCTTTACAGGCCAGAGCCGCGACATTGATCCCACTCGTTGTAGAGAGAGAGAGAGAGAGAGAGAGAGAGAGAGAGAGAGAGAGAGAGAGAGAGAGAGAGAGAGAGAGAGAGAGAGAGAGAGAGAGAGAGACATGCCTGTGATTTTGTTTAGAGAGAGAGATCGTTTGTGAGAGAGACAAAGGGATCGTCGTATGATGACTTATCCGTGATCCCTACCAACTGCCAGCTCAAGAAAACCAAGAACACATAATTATAGCACAACAAAGCTTTGCTCCAGACCCAGAATATATAGGCTTCAAGATATGAAAACTTGATGCTCATTTGCAATCCGCACCAACAGGGGGTAGGCTCCAGAGTATAGAAAAGAAAGGGAGCTCTCTCTCCCACAGAGACACATACATTCTTGACGGGAATCAAGAATCAAGAAAGAGAGAGACACATATATGCTTAACGGAATCAAGAAAGAGAGAGAGAGAGAGAGAGAGAGAGAGAGAGAGAGAGAGAGAGAGAGAGATAAGTGGCCCCTTAGAATCACCAATCATAAGGTAATATGGTGGCTATTATGCATGCATGGGGAGGAGGGCCATGCATCCTTTTTTCCATACATGCATCCTTCTCCCCAAGTTTTTTTGTTAGAAAAAGATCATGCATGGGTGAGGGGAGGAGGATGCATGGGTACACCCATACACATACGCAAAAGTGTACATAAGTTTAAATATATATATAGATATATATACAACTATAAATATAAATAGCTATATATAATTATAATTATAACACATTTATAATTGTAATTGTAGTGCTTGATATTTGTGGCTCTATACAATTTATTTTTGCAGTTTTGAGCTATGTAGGGGGTACCACCATCACAATATGGGAAATATTTTGGCTAAAAAAAATCAAATGAGCTATGTAGGGGGTACCACCATCACAATATGGGAAATATTTTGGCTAAAAAAAAATCAAATCTCGTTACCTAAAAAAATTTCATGTTTTGGTACGGTACAATACGGCTTAATTATTGTTTATTTATATTTATAGTTATATTTATGTATGTAAAGCAACCATTGCAAAGAAAAATTCAGGTCTCACGAAGAGGGGAGAGGGAAAGGTGGATACCCATTCTGGAGAGAGAATGGCAGAATCCGGAAGAGAGAGAAACGTAAGAGAGAGGAACGTAGATGCATATTATGGCTTTGGTGCCTTTGGAATACAAAGGAAATCAAAGCATGTGGCTATTGCTTTGTTCAATTTGATGGTAGTTGTGTATGAATAGTAGATTTAAGTAGTTTCAGAAATTTTATTCTTAAAATATAGACACAGGGGGCATTGAATTGTCATGACTCATTTCATTTGCTGGTTGAATTCGTGATGATTTAATGGTGAATCTAGCATCACCAGTTTCTCTACTATATTGAGATTGCTACTTGGAGTAGGCTAATCCTGATGTGATTTGTCATGCTCTAGTTTGGAACTCTGGTCCATCTAAACTGTACTCGTCTAATTTCTGGGGGCCGCCTCCCATTCTGCAGCGCTCCTCGGCGCTTATTGGTTCTTTGAGCTCTGGCTACAAGCAAAATTCGCGGACCTCACGGACAGCGGGACCTTGGTCTGGGCATTTGGAAAAGTGATATTTGCTTTGGCAGCAAGTTTACTGCCTCCATTCAAAAGGCAATCACTCGATCCTATGATCTGCATGGCATCAGGATGAACTGCTGCCTGGCTGAGACCGGGACAGGTGATCTTTATGAAAGCAGCATCACATGTGCCACACAAATTGCGGACAGTAACATCAAACTCCCAGATATAATTTGGGCCGCCACCAGGAGCTGTCGTCACTTGCTTTTGCGAAAGCGCAATGCTGTCCGATGCAGAGCAAACGATTGAGCCTGCATAAATAAAGAATCTTCACTGATGCTGCATAATTACAATAATTGAGCAAACATCTTTTGTTAGAGATGGACACAAAGTGGGTGAAAAATTCCAAACGACACCAGAACTATGCGCTATCAAAATGCGAGATTATGCAGTGAATCGCAAGCAATTGAAGATCAGAGAGTTGTTGAATGGAGGATCATCTCCATCATTAAGGGAGAGCTTCTCCATCATTGACTTGATGTGAGTTCTTTTACTCTCCTCGGCCATGAGAACTCCTGCACCAAGTTAATCCACACTTCAACCATTCAAGCTTAGTTTAACAAGTTCACTTTCCTTAATGGAATCTATTATGTTTGCAAGCTCCTTGTTTAAGTCCTTAACTCTCAACATATATAAATGACCACTCTCTCCTTTAGCTTGAAAACATTGAAGAATTTGATTCTTCAAGGATAGCAACCTTGAAGTATTCTTGGATTCATATATCTTTTGAAGAGTTTCCCATGCTTCTTGAGCCGAGGTGCAAGCACCTACCTCCTTAAAAAGCTCATTAGCTACATTCAGTTTTATACAATGGAGGGCAACCTTGCACCTCTTCTTGTATTTTGTAGCTTCTTGAGGGTGAATAGGCTCATCCTCTTCACCACTCACTATATCCATTAGATCTTGTAAAATAAGAATTGATTCTATTCTTAGCTTCCAAGTTGAATAATTTGAGGCATTCAATCTATCATGTGAATCCAAAAGATATGCATTCATTGAAGCCATATATCTCTAAACAAGATCTTGATCACAATAATAGATGCAAAATAGAAATGATTGAAAAAATAGCTATCCCAATACCTAGGACTTTAGAAAGCTCAAAAATTGACCTCTCAATAAGATCCTACTTGATCTTAAACCAAATCAAATCTATTAGTGTTAACAAGAATGGAAACTAGCTTGAATTTGGATAAAAATTGTATCTAGAATTGCCTCCTCCTTGATCTTGACTGCATAAGGATATAGAATTCACCTAACTTGAACCAAAAGGAATGAAGTGCACATAAATGCCTCTTCAAATCATTCCTACAATATCAGGTTGAATCATAATGCAATATTCAATCCAAACTATCTCACAAATTAGGCAAAAATTAAGCACAATCTTGTCTAGAATTGCATTCACTTAGGCACTTGTCAAAATCTTTGGGTTGACCCCAAAATTGACTTTCTAAGATCTAAATAAGTCTAAGAAAGACCTATTACAATATCAATGATAAGGATCTACCTTCCTTTTGATTGATTGAAAACTATTCCTTGTGATTGACTCCACAAATCAAGTAGCATCAATATGAAGAAAGTGCAAAATACTTGCTATTTTGATCCAATTGATAAGAGATGACCACAACTCGGATCTTGAAGCAAAAAATCCTGTAAATAAAAAATCATTAGATCTCTCTTCACTCAAAAGGATTGAAGGTACTAATCATAGATTATGTCTAGATAGTAATCAATACTCGAATTACATCAAAATCTATGATCATGGCATGAAATGAAGCTCATTTCTTAAAATGGCTCTGATACCATGTGAAAAATGCAGCAAAATAAACCCATTTGATCCTAGAAGTGACGGAGAAAGCACCTACTTAAGATCCAAACCAGTTCTAGAAGCTATATTACAAATCAATGCATTGATTCCTAGCTTATCATGGCTTGAACTCCATGAATTAGCTCCAAATCTCTTCACACATGTGATGTTGAAAATTACGTCCACAGTTGTCTCCTTGGTGAATGACTATTTCTATTTTAAGATTTTTTCCAGCACGTTTATTGATCGTTGATCTAGGGTCGGGTGAAACCAACTTTGGTTGTATGTCTGCTCAGCTGATAGTTGCAGGATCCACAACTTAGACAGCCAAACTATTTGAAGAACATCTACAACGGGCTGATAACCAATCCTATCATATTTTTCATGTTCAAATATTAAGTTCAATCATTTGAAGATCATTGAAGACTTGGCCATCTTCGAGGACTTCCAAGAACTAGCATTTAGAACAAGTCTGCAAAAATACATTACTTTTACAATAGTCTGCAGAAATACACTAAGTGTTGCAAAAGTCTTCAGAAATGAACTATGTTTTTAACAGTGTCGGCTTTTTGGCATTTTCTCGAAATGCGACACTTCAGCATAGTTCAATAGTCTAACTGTTTTTCAACAGTGTCGGCTTTTTCGTACTGTCTCAAAAAATGCAACACTTACCTTCGGCTTATTCCTTTCAACTATTTTGAAGAAGTTAACTTATGTTAAACTATTTTAAAAACACCTTCGGCTTTTTAAGGACAATGTCACATTTTGAAGGGAATCGTCGTATTTTTTAAGTCAGTGTCGGTTTTTAAGGACAGTGGTGGACACCGTCGCATTTTTAAGGACAGTGTAGGCTTTTTCGCAAAATCCCGAAGAGAGAGAAAAAAATGAGAAGGTCGTCTATTTTCAACGAGGAACGTTCCAGGCACCTCCCAGAATTTGCGAAGTGAGAGAAAGCCACTTCACGTAAAATGCGAAGTGAGAGATTTGCAATGTCTTCATCCGCATCAACATCCCCTGATTCGTTGACTGTATATACAATGTATAGTTGTCTCAAAAGCCAAATACTTCCAAGTACAATGACTTACCTAATTAGGTGACAAACATTTATTGTAATTAATACATGGATGAAATCTATAGATGGATCATCTAGGCACACTCTACGTGATGGTCCGTCTATGAGACGAATGATTTTGAGCCTCCCAGTTACGCCGTCATTCTGGTTGTAACTACTATTTTGTTGTGCTTCAGTGTAATATAGCAACAACACGTTTTTCTATCTGTGTATAATGTAGATGAATGCTTGTTGTGACTTGAATGCACTTCATTGTTGTTTGATAACATTTGTTCACTCACTCTGATCAGAACACGGACGTCTATGACTCCTCAGTCTTTGATCAGATGATGGCTGTCCTTGACGCTTGGGGAACTTTCGCTATCATACTATTGTTTCAATTTATTTCAAAGCTAAGCTTCTGACTAACACACAAACCATTTCTAATCTCTTTGGTGGACTGTACTCATTCTATATTTTTGTGAGTATGAATTTATTTATAAGATCTTGTTGGGCTACAAAACGTCTCTGTGATTATATTTAGCATAAACAATCTATTAGACTGTTTTTGCATCTAACAGCCCATTGCAGCGGGAGAGCTATTCCACAAATATTCCTGCTCTCTTCTCCGCTCTCGTTCTCTATTCTCCCTTGCCCCATCAGAATGTATGGCCTAATGCTACCTGTGTACAGTACCTACAAGTCCAAACTCATTCAATAATCATAAAAAATCATATGCCGATAGCATTCTTCAATCAAATCATAGACTCAAACTAGTCATGAACGAAAATCTTGATTTTGCTGATGGAAATCCCATCACATGTTTATACATGTAGAGCTCGGATCTGAGCATATGAGGGCTTCTATGTATTCATCACAACCTAACCCTAACATCTAACCTAAAGATCCACTTGATCCACCCTATTCAGGGTCAATACCTCAAGATCCAAAAACAATGAGAAGATTGCTATTTTAAGCTCCTATTTTATCTCTACCCTATCTATGCACTCTTTGGCCACATTCCAAAGGTACCATTCCAAAGCTAGGTTAATGATTTGACTAAGAATAAAGTATCCTATGCTTTTGGCACGTGTGACATTCAACATCATGGCCTCAAAGTCATTTACAAGTGGAATTTATGCAAACTAGCTTGTGTAAATTTAACAAAAAAGATTAAGAAAAGAGACTAAGCTAATATGAACTCGTGTGGTGCTCTTAAATATTTTACTTGGTAGAGGGCACACAAGTGTTTATCTCCTATGGACTTTTTTACCTTCTATTAGTTTGGTTTTGCTACACTATATGCAAAATGCATTAAGGACCACTTTTTGATCTGTTGATTACTAACATGAATAGAATTATACTAGTTGACATATTGCAAAAGGCGTATCTCTTTATTTCATTGATAGTCTTTTGACATGTAGATTTTCAAAAAAGAAAACCATGTTTGCTAATTGATTAACTAATTTGGAAAAGCAAACAAGTAAATTTGTTGGTAGTCAGTGAGGGATATGTTCTTGCCAAAGAACTTTGGAACATAAGTATTAAAAAGAGAATATGGTAAGAGAATATGCTTATTTGGATATGGCCACTTTAACACACATAATGGGTGAAAGGTTACTTGGTATGAGATAGTAAAAAATGCAAGTTATGATCTTTGGACAATAAAAAGACATTGGACAAACGGTAAATTTTGGAACTTGACTTGCCTTGAGGAATGTGGGTTCCCTTTTGTCGTTTTCTAGTAACACTGTAAATTTCTAGTACACTTTTAACTTTGTTACCTACTGATTGAATTTGTCTATAACTTTGTAACTTTGATGGGCATTTGCTTGAGAGGATTAGTTAATAAATAATATCAAAATAGTTTGTCATAATTGTAAATACACTTCTTACTTTGAGGGTGATTTAAAATCATTATCATATGGTTTAACATTAAATTGTAAAATGGATAACAACTGAGAATAGGTGTAGACACTTGTAGTTCCAGGCTAGATTTGCCTTGTAACATTCACCAACAATACTGGGTGATTTTATAGCCATACAACCTCCTACATTATGGTTGTAAGACTTGGGAAATGCTTCTGAGGTAGTTATATCACTGCTAGACTGGTGTAAACTTTGGCTAGTATTGTGAACTAGTTTGGAATTTGGCTAGGAAAGACTATTATTATATCTTGAATGTTAATCTCGGTTCTAGGATGCTATTGAGAGAACTTAGGACATATTTGACATCAATTATTCATAAGCTTGATGAAGCCAACCGCTAGATAACATGATTAAACTTGATGCCCACGTAATCTTCGATGAATAGAGGCGACGTTAGTTAGTAAAGTGGATATAACCTTTGTAATGAAATATCCTAGAGATAAAGTCCCTTATAGAGGACATACTCAATCTCCTACCAACATATTGCCTTGTTTTAATGAACAAAGTGAGACTCCATTAGATTGTCGATTATAAACAAATCTGTGAACCAATACAAATATTTGTCTCCAAGAAAATCTCTCTCTCTCTCTCTCTCTCTCTCTCTCTCTCTCTCTCTCTCTCTCTCTCTCTCTCTCTCTCTCTCTCTCTCTCTCTCTCTCTCTCTCATCCAGCTGAATGTAGTTGAGCATGTATCGCCCAAGTCTCACATGCTTAATTTTGATTTTTTTAGGCACTTCCTTCACCTAATGGAACCAAGAGTATTGACTTTGTAACACAACTTGAACAATTAGATCGGCCCATGTGTGGTGGGGTAAGGTTCTCGTTGTGGGCTTGCCCAACCAAGTCACCCAAGTTCAAATCTCTGGCCAAGCATGGGTGGATGGATACAAGGCCTCATGCCCACCTATACCAAAAAGGAAAAAAAAAACGTGAGCAATTAGTCGTGAGTTGGTTATAACCCAAAAAAAATTGAAAAATAAACAATGTTATTTAAAAGATTTGGAGCAACTTTGTTCAAAGTTGTGAATCTCCAAACGAGGAAAAAAGTACTGCAATGTACTAGGGTTAACAAAATGCATTTTTCAACTCAAGTCCGGACTCATTGAAAAGAGACATGTGGAGAAGGTAGTCTAGATAAATTATGACCATTTCCACCTTTGAACAATTTGTATGGCCTATGAATATAATGACAAAGTTATTTCCCACCCTTCACACCTGATACAATCACAACAAAGTCAAATTCGGCGTTGACTACCCGTCAATACGATGCCGTGTACACGGTAGCTGACGGTCTAATGAAGGGCGGCTTGACTATACAATGAAGGCAATTTCTGTTCGAGTGAGAGAGAGAGAGAGAGAGAGAGAGAGAGAGAGAGAGAGAGAGAGAGAGAGAGAGAGAGAGAGAGAGAGAGAGAGAGAGAGAGAGAGAGAGAGAGAGCTATGGCGCTGTTGGCAAATCTGTTGCTGTATTTGTTTGTGATAATTGGAGCTACTACGGCGATCAGTCTTTGGTTAACATGGATAACCAGAGTTAATTTGTGGCGCCAAGTAGATCAGTGTTTCAAATTTTCACCAACACTTTTTCTCAGATTCATGGATTTTTGTCTACGCAAATTTTCAGATTCATAGTTCATTGTTTCAAATTTTTGCATGCAAATTACGAATGGCACCGTCAAGGAAGCTGTGCTCCTCAATCGACTCTGTGCTTCTATATAACGAGACAGATGATAATGGATTATGGGTGCCAAGAAAATATTCAAAAAACTCTTGGGTTTTGATGCATCCATCATCAAGCGGAGCATTTCGAAAAAGGAAAAGATCAAAACTATCATTTTGATCTTATTGGAAGGCCAAAATTTTGGATTTCAGCACATTATCAGGAGGAAAATATATTTATGAAATTCTAGTTCAACATGTATATATGCATTCAGAGATAAATGTGCAAGGATTCAACCGTCAGGATCACAAAAAAACAACTGTGAGTATTGATATTTTTGATACTTTGATTTTTGTCATTCATAAATATCCAATAGTAAACTTGCCAATCTGATCATTTTTCTCTTGCAAATTTATATCCATCCAACATAGATGAATGAGAGCCGAGTGGATCTTTAGTAGGTGTGTTAGATGTTATTCACACTGATATTGGACAGTTGCAATATCGAGGTAGAACTGCAAAAGATCTAGTTGATCTTTTTTTATGAATCAATGTACATTCCTGATACAAAAGAAAATTTTGGACAAATAGTACCAATTCCATTACCTAGGTTTGAAAGTGATGAATGGATTGCACCAGCTGCTACAGTTTCAGAATCAAAGCCAAAGTCAATTTCATTTATGGTCAAGTAAGTAAAAAGAATAGACATAGTTTGACTTCAATCCCATTTTTTTGGAGATAATGTCGGTGAAGATAGATGTACGGCTTCATGTTCCAAGAATATTCTCATTTTAACAAATGTTGCAAAAGCAGTAAATCACTAAAAGCATGTGAGTTAATGAAATTACCACCAGAAACTATGACGAAATCAAGTGTTTTATCATAGTCAATCCCCTTGAATTGAGCATATCCCTTGGCAACTAGTCTTGTTTTATAATTGTTCACACTACCATCTTGATTAAGCTTGATCTTAAAGACCCATGCTCATTTGCAAACAGTAAGATTTTGTATCTTTGATGGAGAATCAATAATTTTACAAGTATCTCAAACAATGCATCATGTACTCACTTTTCATTGCATCAAATCACTCTTTTGTTGCTATAGTGTCATTCACACTTGAAGGAACATCATCAAACTTAAGGTAGTAATAAGGGCAATAAAAATTAAACAATCATCAACTTGTAATTGCTTCTCTCCTCCTTGTATTTGAGCCTTGATGGTTGCATTTGGGCTCTGATACCATGTTAAAATCAGAGGTTATGATCCTCATTTGGATATTAAAACATTGAAAAAGCATCAAAGATTTCACTTATATCTAATAGATAGAAAACTAGCACACAATTCAACCTATTTTGCATCTAATTGGCAAGAGCTTTTGAACACCACAATAAAACTAGAAATAAAATCCTTTCACACACGTGGAATGTATAGTCTTGTTCAGATTCAAATCTTTTCATTAGACACAAAAAATATCACATTCATCATTCATCAATTCCTCATTAAAGAGCAAACTTGCCAAAATCACCATCTCTTGATCATCTCTCAAAGTATGTACAAAATGAGCTCTCAATCCATATCAAATGATCTCGGATATGAGATTAGGTAGAGTGCCATTAGGGTAGACCCTAAACCCCTGGCTATCAAAGCCTTAGGTCATGCATAATTATCCTCTTGGTAGCGCGAGTCAACTGTCTTACAAAAGTAGGTGGCCGACCTCATCAAAAATCCCAATCATCTAGGAACATCATGATATAATTTACTTTAGAAAAATATTTATTAACTAATTCCATTAAATTATCAACACAAAAAAAAAAAAAAAAACCTCATCATAATATAATTCACTTTAGAAAAAAAAAAAAAAAACCTCATCATAATATATTTATTTAACTAATTTCATGTCATTATCAACATGCAAAAAAAATAAAAAATTGCGTGGATAATCCACGCAAAAGATATCCACACGTGGATATCTTTAACGTCCAGTCCGGTCCGGTGAAGTTGTTGTACGAATCGAAATCTGCATGGATAATTCATGCGTGGATTATCCTCGTGAAAACTGCCTTCTGGTGCCGCCAAGCTTCCCTCCCAAACAGTTGCCAAAATTTTTAAAATTCAATTTGGCGTGGATAATCCACACGCATAAATTTTTCAGCATCGTGTCAGAAGAACACCGGTGGACTGGCCGGAGGCGTGTTCAAGAACTTTTTGGCATGGATAATCCATGCATGGATGTTCCTACGCAAACAAAATTTCGAAAAATCGACTAAGTGTACAGTGTCGCATGGATACTCTGCGTGGATAAACATAGAGTTTTCTAGTTGTGTATGTGTGTATTGTCTATATCTGTGTGTGTTGTGTGTGTGGCTACATGTGTATATGTATGTGTATGTGTTGTGCGTAAGTGTGTGTTGTGTGTGTATGTGTATGTGTTGTGTATGTGTGTGCGAGTGTGTTATGTGCATGTGTTGTGTGTGTGTTGTGTGTGTGTATGTGTGTGCCATGTGTGTGTGTGTGTGTGTGTGTGTGTGTATGCATGTGTTTACGGAGTGTGCGTGTGTGTGTTAAGTTTTAGACAATAGGTGCGTGTGTAGGTTACGCTTTAGACATTAATCATTAGGATTAGGCATAAGACATTATGCTTTAGAAGTTAGGCATTAGAATTAGCCTGTAGACATTAATCATTAAGGGTAGGATTTAGGCATTAGGCATTAGGCTTTAGGCTTTAGACATTATGCTTTAGGGTTTTAGGCATGTGTTTCTGTGTCTGTGTGTTAGGCATATGTCTATAGTAAGTTTTTAGCCGAATATATGTGGTAAGTGATCAACCGAATTTCTGTGGTAAGTGATCAGCCGGATATCTATGGTAAGTGATCGAGCGAATGTTTGAGGTAAGTGATCAGTCGAATGATTGAGGTAAGTGGCCGAATGTTTGTGATAAGTGATGATTTGTCAGATGTAGCTTTAGTTAGAGTGTCAGTTCTAGATTCAATAACAAGTGGATGGAATTCGTCGGATGCAAACGTCGGATGTAACTCGTCAGATGCAACTTGTCGGATGCAACGCCGTGCATGTGTATATGTATGTGTATGTGTTGTGCGTGCATGTGGTGTGTGCACATGTCTATGTGTGTGTTGTGTGTGTATGTGCATGTGTGTGCGAGTGTGTGTATGTGCATGTGATGTGTGTGTTGGGTGTGTGTGTGTATGTGTGTGTGCCATGTGTGTGTTTACAAAGGATGTGTGTGTGTATGTGTGTGCTTACAGAGAGTGTGTGTGTGTGTGTGTGTGTCAAGGTTTAGACAATAGGTGCACGTGTGTGTGTGTGTTAGGCTTTAGACATTAATCATTAGGATTCGCTTTAGGCATTAGGCATAAAACATTATGCTTTAGGAATCAGGCATTAGGATTAGCCTGTAGACATTAATCACTAGGGTTAGGATTTAGGCATTAGGCATTAGGCTTAGGCTTTAGGCATGTGTTTGTGTGTGTGTGTTAGGTATATGTCTATAATATCATATGTTTGTGAGGCTATTATGTCAATGTAAGGTCATGGGACTTAATTAGATTATGAGTTTATTAGATTACGGTAGTTTTGTAGGAATATTATGAGATTTGATTTCTTAGAATTTGAGGGCGTATTGTGAGATTGTTCGTTATGATGATCACCAAATGAGTTACAATTTCATATTACGGTTTCCATGAGCTGATTCCATACTACGGTTCCTATGATACGGTTTATTACGACTTTGGGTTAGGATTCAAATGATCAGATCATTATGATTCTTTTTACAGTTAATAACAAGTCTAAATGTTAAATAAAATTTTTACGGTCCCAACGGTACCTTTTTGCGAGTACGAAGCATGACACGGCATTGAATCAATAAAAGAGCCTCAGTGAGAGAGTTATGATAGGCCAAATTTCGGGGTTTTATGACATTACACGTCGCATTTAAACATTTCCTTTGTACACAAATGCATACGATGGGACTGTCACGATACTTACATGTCCATTCCCAATGGCTGCGCATCATATCTGCTAACGGTCGAGAGAAGACACATAACTTAAAACCATGAATTACCCTACACATTAATTCAATTCCTACACACGAGCTTTTGACTGCTGCACAACGACGATTTGAAGCATCGCTAGCAAAATCGTGTTCACAACAAACCATGATGGTAGCTATCAGGAAGGGTTCTAGATTCATCAAACGCATGGAGGTTAAGGGAGAACTGATTCAGGAGTATCTGAAACAGCTGCGCTTAGATCACTTGCAGCACTTAATCTGAATAAGATCGTCGAGGATGCGAGGATGCGACTGTGGAATGTTTGACCAATGTCACAAAACAATCGAAAGACACAGCTTCACGCAAGTGCGGAGTGTCAACATACCAATCACGGAGCAGAAGTTCACAGACACTATCGGGTTGCCCATACATGGTGACATGATGGACATTCCTTCGGTGTAGATGACAGACTTCTTTCCCAAAGAAGCGTTCAATAAGGAACAGGGTACAAGCTAAATCTCTGCAAACCACCCTCCTTAGGTGCTTTAGGGATATGGTTTAATCAGATCATTTTTGCACGACACACCGATCAATACATCTCGGTAAAAAAACTTTGTATTGATCCAAACTGCTTTGAATGGAACTCCAATTCCTTGGGGCACACTTACATATAAGCAGTTCAAAAAGTACCTCGATGGTGCTAAGAAGTACAGCGAATGGGGCGCACATATCACCAAGATATGTGAAGAATTTGGAGTGTTAACCAACCAGGAAATTCATTTGTTGCAGACTAGTTCCGTACCAGCAGCGGCAATTAGTAGTATTGTTTCAGTACTCAAACTGCAAGGGGATGAGGAGGAAGTTCAATCGGACTCCTGTGATTCACAAATACAACAAGAGACAGTGCTGAAGGACAAAGCAACAGGGGATGTGAATTCTATGCCAGACACGCAAGAGGACGAGAGAACTACCATTCACGCTGATCAGGCAGGGGACACCACCATGCAAATCCAAGATGATAGGATGCGGACGGACGGGATAGCAGCTGCACCAGAGTTATATCGAGATGATGAATAAATTAGGGGAGTTTTGCAAACGGCTTCCGAATTTTCACCAGCGTTACGACCTGCTACGGATTTTCTACGCAACTATTTCCACCTTGAGATTGAGGTTTCCTACTGGCAAAAGTTGTATGAGGAGCAAATAGCAAAGTTACATCTTGCTGAGGAGGAGGGAGCTAAGCTGCGCCAATACCAGATGCAGTTGCAGGACAAGGATGCGTGCATCAACATGCTCAAGGAGCAATTGCAGAGGAAGGAAGATGACAACAAGGCATTACGAGATTAAAATGCCCAATATTTTGAAAGAATTACAAAACATCAGAGAGAAGCGGGTGCTTTGCAGACCTACAAAGATGTTATTGAATATGAGCCGGATTTATTACAATCCCAACTGGATTGCATCACTGTAGATGGTCCAGTGCGTATCGATAATGCGGGTCTGAAAGAATGGACCACAAATATTTTGCGAACCCATGTCAATGAAAAGATCGAGATGTTCATAGATGAGCAAGGCTTATTGCGCGAGGAGAATATGCAATTAGAAAAGGAGCTAGCAGAGAAGCAGGGATTCTTGCCAGTGGCTCGGCAATGCAGTGACTGGTTAAGTCATCAAGAGGCTGTTCAAGCGCAGACTAATCTGCAACAGTTAAGAGCAGAGAGTAACCAGCTGAGGCAGGACACAGCTGATTGGCAGGGGAAGTTGCAAACAAAGGAGGAGGAATGTTTGAAATTGTATGTGGAGCTACAAGATTACCGGACTTAGGTAGCACGCCTGAATGATGAGCTTCAAGCCATATAGGATTCCATGCAGAAGACTCATAGTATGCCACAGAGTATTCAAGTGGAGGCTCTGCAGACCGGAGATCGGATCTTGATACCACGTAAATCTCGAGTGAAGAGACAAAGAACATAGATGGGAAGAGAGGTAACAACTTTGTACAAAATTTTGAAACCATGATATTCCTACGAAACGTTGAGCATGCCTGGAATGTTGATTATCTGTTCTTGCCAGGGATGAGGGATATTACAACGGCTGAATGGGATGAGCCCTGGGAGTTGAGTGAGTTATATGAATTTTGGATGGAATCCAACCCGAAAACCCGGGCGGTTTTAGCATGGGCCTTTCTCCAAGGCTGGATGAAGATCCGCTGCCGAGATGGACTAGAGATTTTAACCGGCAACACTATACTATTTGCAGTAGAATACGTGCATCAAACTGAGATTGCGCTATCCACGCAATGATATGCAATAC
Organism: Diphasiastrum complanatum; assembly: GCA_029204225.1. NCBI lineage: Eukaryota > Viridiplantae > Streptophyta > Lycopodiopsida > Lycopodiales > Lycopodiaceae > Diphasiastrum > Diphasiastrum complanatum. The sequence goes on from CM055099.1 coordinate 5,306,827, forward strand.
GCCACCATGCAAAGGCAGGGAAAATTTCGACCTTGGATAGCAGGGGATTGTGCAACTTTCCAAAAAGTGTATACAAATGTCGCACCACTCGTGGATCTCAGATACCCAGCATTATGGGAATTATATTGCTGTTGGGAAGAACACTTTCAACAACGGGTGCAAGAAATAGAAGGATGCATTACCAAGTGGAAGGAGAACAAAGGAACCCAACGATACCACACATATGGACCGATGGAGTTTCGCAATTTTATTGCCTTAGCAACGCAAACATCACAAGAGCTGTTCCTGAATAGACGCTACACGGTGATCAACACGGAATGGTTGCAAGAAGCCATGCTGAAAAAAACCACTCCTAGGCCGATGACCAGCAGAACTTGTTGCTCAAACTATTACGATACGGACCCACCACAACGATGACAGAAACAGAAAGATTGAACCTTTTACCAACACCGGCAATTGCAACCGCATTTGCAGACAAGTTAGGCAGGGGCCAATTGGAAAGCGATTTCTCGGGAATGCATACATCTAACTACAGTGACATCGAGAACGACATCAAACAAGTTAGAGAGAGGAAGAAGCAGAAGAGGACCCACAAATAAACTCAATGGAACTAGTTTTTTTGGGTCGGGGAATATGTGTAGGCCATGAGTCAACACAACGATTGTTCAAATGTGCTAGGCCAAGGGGCCAATGTAACCATGGTTTTGTAATTTGAAATGTAATTATATTTGGAAGTCAAGGATTGTAAATTGGTTATTATGAAGTGCATATACACAATTAGTTAGATGTTTAAAGTAGAAGATGTTGTTGTGAAGAAGGGTAGTAGGTTAGGTCACATTCAAGTGGAAGTCAAACAGACCATAAATAACCGTAGAATCGATGATTAAGGTATTGGATGGGAAGCTGAAACAACCCTTACGGTCATTATGAAGGATGATGATATGGGATTACGGTATCTTCACAAGAACATAAATAGGACGTCTGAAGCTAGATGGGGAGTTTTTTTAATATTCCACTATTCTGGCAGTAGTTTGTTCAAAAGACGAAGGGTGAGAGCCAAGTTATTGTTAATGTTTGGTGTTCAGTCTTCATGTGAGTTGCCGACAGCAAGAGGATGTTACCTTGCCTAAGGGCTTTCAAGTGACTAACATGTGGGTGTGGTGGCTATTGTGCATTGACTAGAACTTTTGTAATTGATTGTTGTATTGTTATATAGTAGGAGCTGTGAGCATGGTTGTTAAATACTCGCACAAAACTAGTTTAATCATGGTTTGAATAGTAGTTAACAAGAAGTTTTCCTCTGTTAAGTTGGAATAACGCTGTTGAATATCTTGTTGTTGTAGGAGTACAATTGGATTTCGTTAATGGTTTTAGAATACATCATGAATGCTACTGTCTGATACTCGGACGTGTTGGGTTGGGTTATAATTGGTTAAATGGCAATTAACTTTAGGAGAGGATCTCAGAAATAAATTTATGCTAGTTTAGGGGGTTCCATTGTCGTAATCAGGAACAGATAGTTAAGGGATAAAAACACACCCTTAACAGTGACAAATTTTGAATATAGGAAGCAATAGAAGCTGCATCAGCCCAGAAAAATTTAGACAAGAAATGATCTTTGAGTAAACAACGTGCACATTCTACTAGCATGCGATTTTTACGTTCATCAGCACCATTTTGTTGAGGAGAACAGGGGAATGTAAATTGACGAACGATGCCATTTGTAGCACATAAATTTTTGAAAATATTTGAACAATATTCTATGCCATAATCACATCTTAGCATTTTTAGTGGATATAACCTTTGTAATGAAATATCCTAGAGAAAAAGTCCCTTATACAGGACATACTCAATCTCCTACAAACATATTGCTTTGTTTTAATGAACAAAGTGAGACTCCATTAGATTTGCCGATTATAAACAAATATGTGAACCAATACAAATATTTGTCTCCAAGAAAATCTCTCTCTCTCTCTCTCTCTCTCTCTCTCTCTCTCTCTCTCTCTCTCTCTCTCTCTCTCTCTCTCTCTCTCTCTCTCTCTCTCTCTCTCTCTCTCTCTCTCTCTCTCTCTCTCTCTCTCTCTCTCTCTCTCTCTCTCTCTCTCTCTCATCCACCAGCTGAATTTGTGGCCCTTTTTCCATGAAAATTCAACACAACTCTCTAAAGTTCTTCTTATTCTTATTGAATGTAGTTGAGCATGTATTGCCCAAGTCTCGCATGCTTAATTTTGATTTTTTTTAGGCACTTCCTTCACCTATATTGAACCAAGAGTATTGACTTTGTAACACAACTTGAACAATTAGATCGGCCCATGTGTGGTGGGATAAGGTTCTCCTTGTGGGCTTGCCCACCCAAGTGAATCTCTGCCCAAGCATGGGTGGCCTCATGCCCACCTATACCAAAAAGGGAAGAAAAACTTGAGCAATTAGTCATGAGTTGGTATAACTCAGAAACTTCTCCATTACATAATGGAAAAATACAAAAGAAGAAAAAAAGCTGATTTTAAGATTCCAAGCACCAATGAGAACATAATAGATCTAGAGCAACTTTGTTCAAAGTTGTGAATATCAAAAAACGAAGAAAAAAGTATTGCACTATATTGGGGTTAACAAAATGCATTGTTCAACTAAAATCCAGACTCATTGAAAACATAATAGATCTAGAGCAACTTTGTTCAAAGTTGTGAATATCAAAAAACGAAGAAAAATGTATTGCAGTGTACTAGGGTTAACAAGATGCATTTTTCAACTAAAGTTCGGACTCATTGAAAATAGACATGGGGAGTATAAAAAGATTTTTCGACCACATTTGCTAGCTGATATCTGAGTGATGCGAAAATCAATTATTAAATCACAGAACGAGAAGCGTTGGATATGGTGTTTTCAGTGACACATTTTGCTTTCTATAGCAACCATCAACCTTTGTTTTATTTGTTAAAGAAGACATGCAATACAGGACGCATTGCGAGATGGTTACTATTATTGACTGAATTTGACTTTTAGGCTGTAGTTTTCAGAAAGGTAAATAGCATTATCTTGTAGATCATGTCTCAAGAATACAAACAACACCAGTCAATACTGAAGTGGATGATGAACTTCCAGATATTGCATTATTGTATGTTGAAGCAGTACCTGAGTGGGCAGAAGATATTGTTGAATATTAAGTTCAACAAAGGTGATTGATTTTAAAAGCACAACATTATCAATTGATTGCTGGTCAATTGTATCACCATGGAACTGATGATATTCTGAGAAGATGTATTTTACCACACTTAATCATGTTTTCTCATGATGGAATGGGAAGAGGACATTTTTCATTTGATATTACTATTCATAAAATTTTACAGTCAGGATGTTGGTGGCCTACGCTTCATAAATATACTGAGAAGTACATTAAGTCATGTGATGTATGTCAATGAGCACATCGCCAGACGAAATAACATTACGAGCCATTACATCCACAGTCTTAGCACAAGTACCATTTGAAAAATAGGGACTTGATTATATTGGTCCTATTATCCTGCGGCAAGAGGTACTCAAGCTAGATACATTATCATAGTGACAGATTACATGACGAAGTGGGTTGAAGCACAAGCAGTACATGTAGAAGAAATCTACTACAGTATCAAAATATCATTGTCCAATTTGGTTATCCTGTTGAGATCGTCAGTGAGAAGGGAACACATTTTCTCAATGAGACTATCAAGTGCCTGTTGGAAAACTTTTTTGTTATTCATTGGTCTAGTACTCTGTATTATTTGAGGGGTAATGAGAAAACAAAATATTCCAATAAGATTCTTTGTAGTAATGTGTTTAGAACGATAGAAGCAAGTCATTCTGATTGGGAATATAAACTACATGCAATGTTATGGGCATTCAGGACAGCTTATACAACGAGTACAAATTAGATGTCATTTCAACTTGTTTATGGCCAGGATGCGGTTATGCCAATTGAATTTCTAATTCCATCCTTACGCATTATGAAGAAATTTTTTTTTTATACAGTATACCTCAGAACAAGATCCTCGATAATTGCCTTGGTAATCAAGGCTTGTTCACCTCATTTTTGTGTTGTTTATAAAATGGGTATACCGAGGGATATACCAAGGGCCCTCGGTATATCTCTCCCAAACAAGCTATTGGCGACATGTATTTTTTGAGCAGTATACTGAGAGCCATCCCTTGACCTTATGAGTCTTTTGCACCACTTCTTATGAAGTTGGTAAACAAAATCATTCGTTCATTATTGTTAATAAAAAAATCTGCAAAATTTATTTGAGTTACATTTTAAGCACTTAAAAATTGATGAAGGAAGCTTAAATTCATAAATGTTCCAAGTAGAGAGATATGTTACAAATTAGATTATTGAAATATACCTGATTATAATTAGATCCAGTTGAGTCGTCCTCGTCTTGGTCATTGACGTCGCAATCAGACTCATGTGATGAGAGTAAGTCAGACCACATGCATGTAGTGAAGTTAAAGTGTATCTTGAAGCCATATATACCTCAGATCTAGAATATCCATCCAAATCAAAGCACAAGGAATACTTGAAGTTTGTGAAAAAAGGATTCCCCGAAAATTCAGATCATGTCAAACAACAATGGGAGATCGCTAAGAAAGTACAAGAGACTCTAGGGACCATGTCACCTGGTGTAATGCCCCAAAGGGATAATCTAAGATGAGGACAAGAGAACACAATAGGAGAGACTATGGAGCCAAACCGCCCAACCAAACCTAGATCAAACCTGGATCTAGCCCCCAAGCCATGCCATTTGAAGCAAGAGGAGAAAAGAGAAAATGGTAACCTAAACTCAATTTGTCGACGGGAGAATCCCTACCTCATTATATAGAGAGTAGAGTCCTATGCATGTAACCATGCAACCCCCATGCAGGTCAACTATAAATAGGTCTCATCTCTTCATGTAGTCCTCCTGCCTATATCTGTCACACAGACGCGCAATGCTCCAAATGTCTCAATTAGAGTGTCTGGGTCCTCTCAAGGTCATTAGTCACAAACACGCCTCAACATGGAATTAAACCTCAGCATGACCAATAATCTCGAGTACTGGAGGGCTGGTCTACCATATTAGGACTATTCTAGGTCCTTAACCAAGTGTGGCCATAACATTCTTTCCTCCTTAAACTGCTTCTATCCTTAGAAGCTCCTTAAAACAGGAAATAATTATAGGAACAGTTCCTTTAACTTTCAATATGAACAGAGAAAATCATTATCCTTAGTCTGACTTTCATATCAAACAAGTACTCAAAGATGAACCTATTTCCAATTGTTAATCTCTGTTCTAAAGTACAACTCAAGCTTGAAAAGTACACTAAGCAATAAATTTTTCAAGTGGGTTACACTCACTACAAGTTAGTAACATCACCTTCATGTAAAACACTTACATGAATTATTGAGTGAAATATTTCCTACTTAGGAGATTAAAGTTAAAGAGAAATAATTACAGTTTGAAATTATCCACAAACTCTGGTAGACAATCCATAAAAAAATTTCACGTACAACTATCCTTAGAATCCAATTCTAAGATATGATAATTCACTCAACTATAATCTCTAGGAGAATCATTAAGATATAGAATGATTAAAACTTCCAGATATTCTTTTGAGTTAAATGATCTTGTTTCTAGCACCAAATGCAATGAAATAGCATTTATTCATCTTAGTAGACTTGTCTGTCTCCTAGGATAACTGGAGATCCAATCAAATGAAGAAGCGTACTCAAGCATCTGCAGACCATAAACTGTAGCAAAATAGCATCCACTAGATAATTCAAAATAATGCCTGTGAGATCCATAGGTTTCCATTTAAACTACTGGAGTAGAGAGATTCTGAATACTGATCTGAAATAATAGATCAAGAATTAATCATCACACTTAAGAATCACCCCAGTGACAATGTCCCATAGCTCCTTTTCCATGAAAATACTTTTCATTTTGAATTTCCAAATGCTATAATAGGATACCCCATCCAATTTACTAGCTTCTCCAAGCACGGATTCCCCAATCCTACCATTTCTCCAAAAATTGCTCCTATAGCACCTATGGAGCACACTGTAAAAGTTCCTATGAAAGATGATGAAAAATCCTTTGTGGACATCACTCTTTATAGGAGTCTTATTGGCTCACTAATGTGGGTAACAATGACTAGGCCAAATATAAGCTTTTGTGTTCATAAGCTAAGTCAACACATGCAGGATCCAAAGTTATATCATTGGAAGTTGGCTAAAAGAGTCTTGAGATATATATCTTCTACCTTGGATTATGGATTATTTTACGAAGGAGAATATCTGACTTTGATTGCTTTTTCAGATTCAGATTTTGCAGGAGACAAGTTGGATAGAAAATTCACAAGTGCTTACACTATTTTTCTTGGAGGGAACTTGGTTTCTTGGCTATCAAAGAAGCAGGCAACTATTTCCTTATCATCCTGTGAAGCTGAATACAAATCTCTTACAACCACAACAAAGGAGGTTTTATGGATCAAAAGGCTACTTTTGGAGCTAAAGTGTTATGCAGATGAAGATTTTCCAATTATCAAGAATGATAACATTTTGGCTCAGGCTCTTGCAAATAATCCAGTGCTCTAAAGTTTAGATTACATGCAAAGTCATTTAGAGTGCATGCAAGCAACATGCAATCAGTGCAGGCAACATGCAAAGTAGTTTTCATGATCTACACATGTCTAGGTAATTTTGAGAGTTGACATGCAGTACATGCAATATCCAAGCATGCAGTTTTACATGCAGATCCTTGGTAGTTGAGTTAACTAAATAAAGTGGACTTTTCATGCAACTCCACTGTAGGAATTCGAGCCTCTTTGATGTAGGAAAATTTTGGCATGTTTAGCCATATTGTGAATATTGAGATTTTGGTGTTTTGGGCTCATTCTCTCTCTACCCGAGTTTTATGTGTTGATTTTCTCTCTCTACTGGAGAGCAGACTGTTTTCTCCATAGTGAGCACTTAGAATAATTTCTGATATCCATTTCTCATAGTAAGAAAGTAGTTTTTTCAATCTGATGTATGCCATTGTGCTCTTGCCTTAGATTTTTCAAGTAATCTATTTATTGATCAATCTTGTGCAATCACAACACCTCATAAAGATCTTTGGCAAACAATATGCTCGTTTGCAAAAAAAACCTTGTAAAATCAAAAAATAAATAATTTTTTTAATAAAATCTTGAAAATTAAAAAATTTCAAAATATGCAAAATTTACAAACATTAATGATGTTTTGAAAGTCTAAATCGACTTTTATGAGAACAACCCACATAATACATTTGAAGCCAATTACAATAAATACACAAATTTTGAAAACACTGAAAATAAATTATGTATATATATTGTTTACAATTCAAATTCCGTAGAATTTTCACTAAGTCCTCTCAACTCGGTGCTTGAAATATTATCAAGACTGTCTTTTTCAGCTGAAGAAGTTGACAATCCATCTTCCTCATTAGTGTCTATTGGCAAATTCTCATCCGAATCGGCCTCCAATGTTGAGGGAAAATTTTGTAATGTGGCTTTGCTACGTTGAAGCCGAGTCAAAGATGATGGTTGTGCACTTGATCCAAGACGTTTTTGCAAAATAGATATTGTTGACTTTCATAAATGATTTGTCATTGTCAACTCAAAATTAAATACAAGTACATCCACATTTCCAAGATTTATGTCATCGACTCTTGGTTGATTCTTTGTTGAACGCTTCCGCTTGCCTTTTGGATCTAAGTAACGTTTCTAGCTCGTACCAAGAACGCATTTGTTGAAACGGGTTGCATCCAATGCACACGTACAATTTTGGTGTCATCGCTCTGATTGAAGCCCATTACTTTAGTGATCCAAAATGGATGACTTTCGTTACTTTTCGATGCCAAAATTGCAATGAGACTCTTGACCATTAATTCATTGAGATTATTGGACCATTTAGCCTTGGCAGCGTTTAAAGTTTGTCGACTTTTTCTAGGACCCAAATAAATTTGACGTTCTTCATTCTGCACAAGGGTCAAGCCTGTTGGGCAACAACAGAGGAATCAACTGTCGTTGTTGAAGTTGAAAATCTAAACGACCAGTGAAACTCCTCAGACAAGTTTGCATCTCCCAAGTTAAGCAAACTTAACTTTTACTCTTCAAAAAATCCGCCCACCAATGTAGGTCAGACTTAACAAAAAATTGGTATGCTGCTTGAATGGTTGTTTCCAAAAAGTTTAAAGCCACAAATGGATCAACTGGACAATATTCTCTTTGAGACTTTTGCTCTTCCCCATGTAGAAGCTAGGTGACACAAAGGTGCAAGCTTAACTTGAGAAGAGGGCATGCTTTGTAAGAAACGAACTCCATCAGATGGTAACCATTCCTTGGATGAAACTTTCAAAATGATAAATCTGACTTTTTTAAGCTATTTCACACGTGTGAACTCAGATTTAATTCATCCACTTTTGCTTTGAAAAATAAAGTGCAAATTTCGACTTGCATCTAGAAATTGTCATTTTTGGCCATCCTTGAGTTCTCAATCATTTGTTACTTGATTCCAAGTGATCAATAGTTTACATTTGATTAGTTTTGAACCTCTGAAAACATTCATTTAGTAAGCCAAAACCAATTTTCTAGACATGACTTCAATGGGATCTTATCTATTAGAACAAAGTGAGAGACTCACTTCTACAAATTATGGTACATGGAAAGTTAGGATAGAATCCATTCTTGTACTTCAAGATCTAATAGATATAGTGAATGGGAATGAGGAGGAGCCTACTAATCCTCAAGAAATTCCCAAATTCAAGAAAAGAGCACATATTGCTCTTCATGTTTTGAAGCTAAATGTCTCTTATGAAGTTCTAAGAGAGATTAGCTCTTGTGTTAATGCTCAAGATGCATGGAGTACTCTTCAATCCATTTATGAGTCTAAGAACACTTCAAGAGTCCTTACTCTTAGAAATATAATTTTTCAAAGTTTTCAAAGAAAGGACGAAAGTGCTTCATCCTATGTTTCTAGAGTCAAGGATGTCCATAAAGATCTTTGTTGCATAGACGATTCTATCAAATTCAAAGAAATTGTTCAAGTTATTTTAAGTGGATTATTTTGATACCATTGTTCAATCTTATGCAATTAAAGAGGACTTACCCTCTTTAGAAGCCTTCAACAAGGAGTCTTGATAGCTGAGGAGCATAGGCATCAAATTCGAGTGGCAAGATTTGAGAGATTGGGATGGAGGAAGTGATCAAGCACTCTTCACCAAGACCAAGGAGAAGAGAAAAGACAAGAAGAATGGCAAGATCTCCAAGGACAACACAAAAGCAATGGAGAAGACATCCGAGGAGGAACCAAGCTCATCCAATGTGAAGAAGAACAAGTACAAGGTTACTTGTTTCTCATGTGGCCAAAAAGGGGCATTGTGCCTCCCGATGCTACAAAAGGAAAAAGCAAGCCAACATCACTTGTGAAGATGAATCTCCTTGTGACAAAGAAGATTCACTTATGATGTATAACTTTTCATCTTCCTCTTTCAAGCATTCTAATGTATGGTGGCTAGATAGTGGTGCCTCATCCCACATGAGTAGTGATAAAAACTCTTTTTGTAATCTTGTACCATACAAAGGATCTAGAAGTTGTATCTATACAGCAAATGATGAATAATGTATGATAGAAGGCATAGGAAGCATATCTTTAGATAAGCTTGATCTCAATGATGTGCTCTATGTTCCTAGTTTGACTAAAAATCTACTAAGTGTAGGCCAACTCAATGATGATGGTCTACAAGTAGATTTTAAAGATGGTACTTGCTTGATCTCAAAAGATGATGATATAATAGCATCATGTTCTCGTTTTGGAAGGTTATTCAAGCTTGATGGAAATGGAAATGCTAATCTTTGCTCGGATACTGTGCTACAAGGAAAGCTTCAAGTAAAGATCTATGGCATAGGAGGTTGGGCCATGCTATCTATGTGCAAGTTGGAGCTAGCTCATGGTTTGCCTAAGTCCATGATCAAGGAGCCAAGTCCTTGTGATGCATGTGCATTGGCCAAATCACATGCAAGGCCACATCAAAAGTCAACCATCAAGTCCAAAGCACCTTTGGAACTCATCCATAGTGACATCCATTTCTCATCCACCAAGAGCAAGGGTGGAGCTACATGTTTTATAACATTTATTGATGATTACTCACGTTTTTGTTGGGTTTACCTCTTGTCTTCTAAAACACTTGCATATGAAACTTTTGTGAAGTTCAAAGCTTTTGTTGAGAATCAACTATCCTGTAAAATTAAAGCTTTGAGAAGTGATAATGGAGGTGAATACATCTCCACAAAGTTCATAAACTTTTGTAAGGATTTTGGCATTAGAAGAGATTTCACTTGTTTCTACTCTCCTCAATCTAATGGAGTGGCTGAGAGAAAAAATAGAACTCTATGTGAATGTGCAAAGGCACTTAGACTAGGAGCTTCTCTTTCTAAAGATTTTTGGGGAGAAGCAATAGGATGTGTGAACTATCTTTGCAATTTTTTGCCAAATCATGCTATAGAAGATATTTCACCTTATGAAAGTTGTATGGAAGGAAACCCGAGGTTAATCATCTTAGAACATTTGGATCTGTATGCTTTGTACATGTACCTCTTGAAACAAGAAAAAAAGAAGATGCTAATGCTCTTAAAGGCATTGTGATAGGCTACTCAAGGAAAGCCTATAGGATTTTTGTTTCATCTACTAATCAAACTATGATAATAGAGTCAAGATCAATAATGATGGATCAATCAATAACTTCAAAGCAAGGCTTTGTGCTAAAGGCTATCATCACAAATCAAAGGCATAGATTATGAAGAAACCTTTTCTCCCATAGCAAAGATGGTAACCATTTGAATACTCATTACTATTTGTTGCTTTCATGATTGGAAAATGCTTCAACTTGATGTTTCCAATGCTTTCTTAAATGATTACTTAGAAGAAGAAATATATATGCATCAACCTCCAAGTTTTGTTGTGAATGGCAAAGGATCAAAAGTATGCTTACTTTTGAAAAGTCTTTATGGCTGGAAACAAGCTCCAAGGGCTTGGTATGAGAGGTTGAACATTTATTTTCTTTCTATTGGTTTCAAGATTAGTTCATATGATCCATCACTATATCTTAAACATGTTTGTAATGATATAATCATGATGCTTCTTTATGTTGATGACATCCTATTATGTGGAAGCAACATGGATTTACTTGTTGATACCAAGATCTCCTTAGGAAAGGAATTCAAAATGGAAGATCTTGGATTTTTACATCATCACCATGTACTTGGATTAGAGATAAAGATCTCTAATGACTTAGCTTTCATTTCTCAAGAAGTTATGTAAGATCTATGCTTAAGAAGTTTAAAATGCAAGATTGTAAAAGCATAGATACTCCTATGGAGTCTAATGTTAAAGACACTAAAACTTGTGATGAAGCATCCTTTGAGGACATCACACTTTTTAGAAGTCTAATAGGCTCTTTAATACGGCTCACTATCACTAGGGCTGATCTTAGTTTTAGTGTGCATATGCTTAGTCAAAGCATGCAAAATCCAAAGATTTATGATTTGAAAAGAGGGAAGAGGATCTTGAGATATATTGCATCTACTCAAGAAAATGGACTTTGTTTTAAAAGACATGATTTAAGCCTTGTTGCCTTTTCAAATTCAGATTTTCCAGGTGATAAGGTGGATAGAAAGTCCACAAGTGCTTACACAATATTTCTGGAAGGTAATCTTGTCTCTTGGCAATCTAAGAAGCAAGACACCATCTCCTTATCCTCATGTGAAGCCTAGTACAAAGCTTTGACTATCACAACAAAGGAAGTCATTTGGATCAAAAGGTTACTAGTGGAGCTCGGGATCATTCAAGAGAGTACCTTGCATCAAATTTGATAGCATCTCGGCCCAATATCTTCCAAGTAATCCAATCCTCCATTCAAGAAGTAAACACATAGAGGTAGCACACCACTATGTAAGAGAAAAAGTTATGAATGGTGAGATTCTCCTTGAGCATGTATCAACTTCAAATTGTTATGCAGATTTACTCACCAAGCCTTCTAGCTAAGAGGGACTTTGAAAGACATAGATCAAATCTTGGCTTGATCTCCAAGTCTTTAATATTGTAAATACTATTTCTATTTTAAGGAGGAGTGTGAAAATATTGTAAAACTAAAATAATATTAAACTTAGAGATTCAAGTTTTGGGGTTTGTCCAAACTTGAGGTAGACTAGTCTAGTAATTTTCCAATTAGAGTCAGGTTAGATTTTTAAGTCTTCATAGTGATGTGTAGGTCTAGAACCTATCAAGAAGCATTTGAGGCTACTCTTGTAGGTCAAAGGATTCTCAAAAAGAGAGATTCTCAAGTCTTATCCATTTCTCTTCTTGTCATCTAGTAGAGAGGTAGAGGCAATGTGGCATCTAGATTGTTCTCTCTCTCCACGAGTTCTAGAAGGCCTCTTGTATTATAAATAAGGTGGCTTTGTACCTCAAGAAAACACTTCTTCAAGTAAAGCTTCCATTTGATCCATTTGAGGTGTAATGATAGTTAGATTGTGATGAATGCTCTTGCCTTCATGCTAACTAGCTTGCCAATGTTTTCCATCTCATTGTTTTTGGAATAGAAGCTAGTTTAGTGTGCAATCATTCATTCTCTTGATCCTTTGTACTTGCAGCTGGTTCACACGTGTGAAAAGTTCTCACACTTGCAGGAAGATCACCATATGAAGTATTATTTAAGAAAAAACCTAAGGTTGATCACCTTGGAGTTTTTGGATGTGCTTGCTTTGTTCATGTACCCTTGGAAACAAGGAAAAGAGATGATCCAAATTTAATCAAAGGGATCATGGTTGGGTACTCATCCAAAAAGAAGGCATACAGGATCTATGTTCCCTCTACCTCAATTACAATTGAGAGTAGAGATGTTATTTTTCACAAGAATAAAAAATACATCTTTGAAGAGGCCGAGATCAGAGATCCTCAAAGAGATTCTCACATTATCTCTCTTGAAGATTATCATGAAGGGATGGAGCCGAGAATTGGGGAGGAGTCACCAAGAGTCTTCTCACCAAGAAGGTCACTAAGAGAAAGATCCAAGCCTAAGAGGCTCTATTATGGAGATAAAGGCAAACAAGTGGAAGTTAACTCCACTAATTATGCATATTTTGTCTCACATGAAGAGCCAAAGGATGTACATGAAGCACTAAACTGAAGAGAATGATTTCTAGCCATGAACGAGTAATATGATGCACTAATTGCCAACAAGACATGGGAGCTTGGGGATCTTCCATCCAACAAGCACGCCATTGGTTGAGAATGGGTTTTTCAAGTCAAAATATAATCAAGATGGCACAATCAACAAGTATAAGGCAAGACTTTGTTTAAAGGGCTTTGCCCAAGTTTATGGACTTGATTATGAGGAAGCTTTCGCTCCTGTTGCAAAGATGGTATCAATAAGAGTCATCATTTCTATTGCTTGTTTTTTCAAATGGCAAGTATTTCAACTAGATGTCTCAAATGCTTTCTTAAATGGATAACTAGAAGAAGAGATTTATATGGAACAACCTCCTGGGTTCATTCAAGACAAGACCAAAGTTTGCTTGCTCTTCAAAAGTCTCTATGGACTAAAGCAAGCACCAAGATCGTGGTATTCTCAGCTTAACACTTTCCTTATCTCACTAGGATTTAATCTTAGTAACTTTGATCGTTCCTTGTATATCAAGTTCTATGCTAGTTATATTGTCATCCTTCTAGTTTATGTTGATGATATTATCCTAAGTGGGAGTTGTATCAATTTGTTCAAGGAAACCAAAATTGCACTTGGAGGAGAATTCAAGATGCAAGATCTTAGAAAAATTCATTATATCTTAGGACTAGAGATTGACTTCCATAATGAAAAAGATTTTATTTGTCAATCTAAGTATGCTCTCTCAATGTTGAAAAAGTTCAATATGCTAGATTGTAAGAGTATTGATACTCCTATGGAGCAAAGTGTAAAAGACCCTAACAAAGGTGATGATATCTTCAGCCTATGATTATGGTTTGTTATATAAAAGTGAAGATCTTTCTATTGTTGGCTATTCTGACTTCGATTTTGCAACCGATAAAGTAGATCGGAAATCTACAAGTGCATATGTCATATACCTTGGAGGAAATTTAATATCTTGGCTTTCCAAAAAGCAAGATACCATATCAGTCTCATCTTGAAAAGCTGAATATAAGACACTTACTACCACAACAAAAGAAGCGGCTTTGGATCAAGAGGTTGCTTTTGGAGCTAAAGACTATCAAGAAAAAAAGATCTACCATTGATCATGTGTGACAATATTTCAGCACAAGCCCTTGCCAACAATCCAATATTTCATGCAAGGAGCAAACACATCGAAGTTGCACATCACTTCGTGAGAGAGAAGCTCATTGGAGGGATATCTACTTGGAGCACATCGACTTCAAGTAGCACACTTTGTCTTCATCTCCTTCTTTGATGAAGCCCTCGGGTTGCAGCATATAGATTTATTCTTCCAAGAATCCATTTAGGAAAGCATTAGTCCCATTGGAAAAGCTCCCATTTGAAAGACATAGTGCTATAGATTTTCTAGTTTTATCATAAAAAGTTTGAAGAGACGTTTTAAAGATGGTACAATTCTTGCATCGTTGAAAATTTTATCTCCTTGTGATACTTTGGGTGTATATCATGAGTTAAAAAATTTAGGTGATGATGATGTTGATAACTTGCCAATGGTAAACTTTTATGGCAAATCTAAAACATTGGATAACACTAATGAAATTCTAGAACCTTTTATAGATAGTTTATCGTTTAGAGGAGAGTTTACTAGATTTTAAAAAAAGTTTCAAATGAATGGAAGGGTAGGTTGTGACGGACAATGCGTCCAACTGCCGCAGTATGGGAGAGCTTCTTATGGCAGAGTAGCCCTCCATTGTGTGGACCTTGGTTGAACATTGGATCTAATGAAACTTGGAGAAAAATATTCTAATATGTTAAAATTAGCTAAAGCTTTTTTGTTACAATGTTCTAGTACTACAGCATGTGAAAGAGGATTTAGTATGAAAAATTGGATTAAAAATAAATTACGTAATTCTTTGTCTACCTCATATGTCGATGCTCTTCTGCGTATATGTATATAAGGCCCTCCGTTAGCCGATTCCATGGATTTTTCTCACGCTATTGAATTGTGGAAAAAAGATACGTCAACTAGTCGACATATATATGGTTTTTGTGAACCTAGTTCTCCAGTTCATGTATGATTTTTGTGCATTATGCTATGTAAAAGTATAATGTTTCATCATTATAGTTTTTCAAGTTTTTAAACATGTAAAGTGGCCTATGCATGATGAGATTAGAACATTTTTTTGTTGCATTTCATAAAAACATGAATCTGAAAATATCAATATGTTAAGTAAAAAGACAATTAATCATTCAATATGTTAAAAATCTAATATTAAAGTAAGACATTTCAATTGTACTTGGGGGATACATTTAGCCTTGTCCATGCTGGGGTTCTTTGGCCACCTTTGAAATTTTTCACTTTTAGACTTTTGGCCATCTCAAATTGATCACTTTTAGGCTTTTGGTCACCTAAAAAAAATCTTATTGGTTTTGAGCTTCTCACATTATCAAAAGCCTAATGGGTGTAATTTTATGTAAGGTTGAAAAAAATGATTTCCGCGCAAGCAGTGCACATTAAGGAACAAGAATCAGAGAAATCGATGCCCGAATCTGATACATCGCTTTTGTAATCACGTGGGCAGACTGCAGGCCCCCCTCCAAATAATTACCAAAGCCCATCGCTCTCTGATAGAAAACCATCGCTGCCTTGGGAATTGTTTATTCTATGATGTTGAACTTTGAAGTGACGTCTGGATCAACACTAGTCTTCCACGCTATCTACTACTATTTTTTATTACTATTTATGATGATCCATGGACCCGCAGCTAGCATTTATGACAGATTCGGTTGATTTTTGGTGTTCCCAATTGATGTCCATCGCTGCCTAGAGTTGAAAGTTGAAAGTAGACGAAGAAAGTGCATGAAGGCTTCTCAATCATCACCAGCACGTGAAGATCTACACAAGATTTGCTGGTCAGCGATAGACACGAGCAGAGATATTGGGATCTTGAGAATTTTTCCCTTCCAATAGGAAAGGGTCTGCTGCCATGTTATACTGAGGCAAGTGGAAGGCTGGCAAACCAGCGGCCTCTCCCACGCGAAATCAAGGCCGGAGTTTTATTTTTTTTATATTTTAGACATTTCATTCAACGACTACCTGCGTTGTGGAAAGTTATGTAAAACACAACTCGTAGTACATACCTCTTGCTAATATTGCCCTTGATGAGGTCAAACTAAAATTTGAAAAAACAGATTTCACAAGCACCTTATTGCAATTGTGAGCTCTTTATATGAAAAAGGTATGACATAATTGATCTGATAGTTATATTGTTAGTGGTGCTCCATATACTAACATCATGGGGGTTCCGGAATGGTCTTTTAAATGGCCTTTGCACCCGGTTCAGCAAGCATTTAATAATGGCTTGGCTCACTATAACTGAAAGGCTGCCAAAGGCCACTGAAAAGACCATTCTCAAAATTATCCCATAGACAGATCATATGCAAATCATATTTAACTTTATTGTACTCTACACTTGTATGAAATCATGGAACCCACGGTTCTGGGGTTTTGGGAACCGTGGAAGGAACCGTAAGGTTCGTGTAAAAAATTAATAAATTAATTAATTAATTAATTTTCCTAAATTTCCCCCCAAAATCCCTCAAAGCTAGTTTCTCTCTCTCTCTCTCTCTCTCTCTCTCTCTCTCTCTCTCTCTCTCTCTTATCAATTTGGGAGATTAAATCATTTGAAGTAAATAATCTAAGTAGGGAAAATCTGCTTTGGCATTTAGCATTTTTTTGGGCTATTTTTGGGACTGGGACAAAAAACAAATTAATTATTTAATTATTCAGTGCGGTTCACCACGGTTTTGGGCAAAAATTTTAAAGAACCGTACGGTTCATTGTACGGTTCTCAGAACCGTGGTGAACCGTTAATGGTTCATTGATTCTATGTATGAAATTAACAAATAAGAAATAACTATTTTGAAAGAATTAAAAATGTTGTATGGGCCACATTTCATAACTTGCTAAATGTTGTAATCATAATCTTGATTTTATTTTAGATTATGCTTATGAGACATGATAAGGGAATTTCTTAATGAGCTCTTGATATCATAAGATGCTAAGAAAGATTAAGAAAGATCCAAGGGCTAGGTCAATTGGTTAGCTTGGCATCCAAAGCTCAAAGTTCCTATGGTCCTAGGTTCTAACCCCCCTTGAAAGCCAAGATGCATAATATGCTAAGAAAACTTAAGAGGTGATATTGCAAACCCATAATCTTGTTGGGTGAGCATGGTTCATAAATTTTTAGGAAAATAAAGCAGAGACAAGTGTCATTCTGCATACTTTGCTCAAAAGCTGCTTGAGGCCCTTATTTTAACAGGAATCCAAAGCTTTGCCCCATTTTAATCTCCTTTAAAGACTAGTAATCTCCCATGCAAATCTTTTATGTGAGGAGTAGGGCCAATGCAAAGAGTGGCATTACCCAAGGGTGATAGCCCAAGGATAGGGGCTTGAAAAAGTGTAAGCTAGGAAACTTTTAATCGATGTAAAAATGCAGGCAACCTGTTTGGCTTACACAGTTTTGAGCACTTAATCATCTATGGGTCGGCTTATGCTCCAAAGTCCGTGGACTTTGGTGTACAAAATAGTACACTTATGCCATATACTGCCCTCTTTATAAATTTATAAAGATATCATGAGATTTTTCCCATTCATGTTCTGAGGCAGTAATAGCCATAAATTTTCCTCCTATTCCACCATATTTTTCCCTCATATTCCATATCTGCACAGCACAATACAATGCCCTTCCAACAAAATGTCCAGGGGAATTTTTCATCAATGGCTTTATGGCCATAATGTCCATGGGCATTTTGCTATAATAGGCATATATATGGCTTGCAGAATTCCTCATAAACCCCCTGATTCTATTTTTACTACAGTTAAAATAAGAAAGATGAATCTAGCAGCATGTATGTCGTCGAGTAAACCCTAATACTTCGGCAACACACTTTTCAGGCCCTCAAAAGCATAACAGCCTTTTGTCAAGGCTTTACCCATAGAAATCCATCCTCCTTAAAAGCAATCTTATTTACTCTAATGGATGTAAATGATTTACTTTTTATTGCATATTTATTTGCCTTCAAGGTAATATTCATTGGGCTAGTTGGTTTCCACCTTTGACAAATTGAGTGGTCTACAATCTTAACAAATTCACTCTATTTCAATCCAGAACCATTTTTGGTAATCGACATAATTTTGTCATTTACTTCATTGATTTTCGTAATGGCATGACCTGCACAAGATTAGTTTTCATATTCTTCAGCAGTATCTTACAAAATTTTCTGCAAAAAGCAGGACAGTCTTTTCAATTGGGTTATTTACATATCTCCAAATTTAGATTCGAGTTCAGAAGAACCTTAGAAAACACTTCTCAAGCAAACTCTTCCTTTAATGATATGAAAAGTCAATGATTGTGCTAGATCAACACTGATAATGCCTTATCGTTAACTAGTTGACCATCACTTGCACCTCCCTTGAAATACAAAGGCTTTGTACATGATACTTCAAAACGTTCACTAAGATGTTCATCTGATGGTTTGCTTTGAGGAATGGCAACGACAAGTTACCAACCTTTCACAATCCCAAAGATCAACACTAATCTTTGGGGCAGTTAAAAAGAAACTGTCTTAACAAATCCATACATACCATAATAACCAGGCACAGGTCTCACCGTTAGAAACAAAGCATCAAATATGTTTTATAGAGTGCTGGCAGCTCTTGGCAGGGCAAGCTGCAATCTGAAAACAGGCAGGACCACTTCTTGGAGATCCAGGCATAGTCTCGTGCACAGAATTGGCAAAGATCTTTCTCTTGGCCCTCAGCTGAAGCCATCAACAGCACTGCAGGAAATAACCTTTGAACTTAAGAAGAGAATCTAAACAAGGGGCAAAAAGCTAATTGGATTTCAGAGTCTATCCTGTCTGGATTTTTCTACATTTTATCTGGCTAGCTACTGTGACTGCAGGAAAGTCTTCATTTTCAAAACCGGAAAGTACCTCAAAGGTCGGAAATAAGAAGGTACCAAGATAGGCAGAAATAATTGGTCAAGCAAGGCAAAGCGTTTTTGAAGGCCCAAGAGTCGTTAGAGCAGTTTTAAACATTCTGCAGGTATAATCTTAAAGAAAAGAAACAATGATTTGTATTCTTGTATTGGAAGTTACCTTGTTTTCTTTTTTAATTAAAAGGTGTACAAGGTGTGGACATTTTCGAAATCGATTAACCTGGCATACAATATCTTTAAGAGTCCAGATAACCTTACATGTAGAGTTTTGCAGCTGTTTACAAATTATCGAATATCAACAACCAAAAATCTGTTATCCTCAATAAATGATGTGCTGGGGAAGGCCTCCTTTATTCTCCTTGGTTTAAAGTTTGACTACACCGAGCTCCAAGGACCTACGAGAGAAATTTTTTGTTTGTTAGCTACAATTGATTTGTATTAGGCAGAATTTAGTACGTTTCGACCCAGTAAGTTCCGGAACGTACAGTACATTCCGGCCCAAAAGGGCCAGAACGGGTTTCTAAAATCCCATCATGATGTCTCCAAACAATTTTTCACTACAGTGGAAACGGCACTCCTAAGTGCATTGCAAAATGATATACAATTCAAATGCAAAAACAGTTTGCAAAATTAAACAACAGTCTTAACGTGACAGAAAAAACTTGCCAGCTCTTCACATCAAGATTCTTATATACTGGAGAATAATCTCTGATTCTGAGAGTTTTACAAAATAGATGGAACCATTAAAGGTGAAACACTGAAGCAAGTGATTGACATCACATTGTAGGCAGAAAGGTGAAATGAGACGAATGTCAAGTCTTGAATTCTGGAGTCTCTGATTGAAGCCTCTACTTAACATCGACTTTCAAATTACGGATCTTCATAATCAAGGAAAAATGAAACATCATCCAAGTGGTGCAGAAACGTGATTAAAAACAGATGTGTGAATCACTTGTGCAAAAACATTAATACAGCTCGAATTGTATGTTCTATAGCATGTGACATCAGAATTGTCAGAACTGTTGCAAGCTTTATTACTTTCAAACTCCAAAATTTGCACATATTTTATACTCAACCCAAAATGTCGGACTAGGTTATCCAAAATAGCTTAGACACAACAAAGATCTTGAAATAACCTAGGGGGCTTTCAAAAGTATGTCCTTGGTAGTTGGGACATTCAAACGTTGAGAAGATAACAACATCCAGCTATTGGTTCAATTTGACCCTACTTTTCATCTCAACAAAAAAACCAACACACAGGAGATATGCATTATAGATTATAACATAAATGAATGTCGAGCTGAATTACAGCCTTTAAAAACTAGACCCTCTAGTAGGTGAAAGAAACTCTGCAATGTAAAACTAAAAATCCCATTCACAGCATGGAAACATTCTGCCGCTGTTATGAAAAGGCTGCTATATTCAGCCTAGAAAATTTGAATAGTTTCTCATATCACACAAACCGCAAATACATGCAACAGACAACCCTTTGGATATATTAAAATTTGTGAAAATGATATATATAGTCATGTCTTCAACAGGCAAGTTCCTCAAATACCAGCATTTATGAGATAATCACCCAGCCCTTCCACAATAACAGTACATTCCCCTGGAGTGACAGGGTCATCGTATGTGCCAAACACCAACGCACTGGTGGTCTTCTTAATTGATACCCCTGCGGAACCCTGGAAAACCAACACATGTGCTAAAAAGGTATAAGCAAATTGTTCCTCTAATGAGTTACTAGAACATATCATCGATACAATTGCATGGGTCAGCTTTTAAGTCTAAAAAGGATAGGAACCTTTTTCCCACGAATAACAGCTCCTGGTTCCCCCTGAATTACCATATACTTTGTGCCTCCTATATACAAGCCATTTTGTGCAATTTCGCCAGAATCTACAAATCCACGTACAATATTTGCTATCTCTTGTGGCTTCAGCTGCAACAGGAAAATGTAACCAGTAAACAAACCCAAAAACAGCAAAGATGACAAGACTAAAGTGCCCTCCGGTGTCTTGCTGAAAAAGGTCTACGTTAAAATCCAGACTAAATTGAAATTCGACTACAGTATAGGCAAAGAAAATTGTGACAGGAATTTATTGCAAGAATGCTTTGTTATTTCACAATAATACGGACCAATATTTAATTAAGACTCTAGGTCTAGCTTCAAAGTCCTCATTATCAAATCATATCTCTGCTGAGCCGAAAACTCTAAGATAGCCCCACAATATCAAACTCCAACACTTCATGAAAGAAAAATGACATTTCGTAGCAATTGTCAGGATCTTGAGCCCCACCCCCTCTTCATACAGTGGAGGTGTTCTTGACTGCCTCAAAGTGCCCTGGCTAGAACTGGTCCAAACCTGGCGCTACATGCCACTACGATAGACAGAGTTTGTGTCACTCATCGTCCTTCAACCTTGGCAAATAAGTTCATGGGTACTAGTCGAGATACACACCTAGTTAGGTTAACAGCCAGCACTCCTTCAGATTGATAAGAGTCCCCTACGTAATAGGGTCACATTAGGTCCCTTATTGACCCAAACGTCATTCTCCATGGGACAACATCAACCCTTGACCAGAAAATTCAAATACATCAATTGCAACCATTGGTGGCTTGCCTGCATAGAATTTGAGAGGAGAGACCAGTATTCATTCCAATTGAAATATAAGTATCAACTCGAACACTTAATCAGGCATATCATGTTCTTGAAGCATATTCAAGCTGTCAACTAGTTTACCGCCATAATGTAAGACATGAGGTATCCAACAACTCATAAAGAGCTTCAAGCTCTAAATGATTGCATTAAAAGGACCTTCGACATTTAGAATTATCTGATTTGAAGAGGTACTTGTAAAGCCTAACATACATAACCCCACGACCTTCAAATTTTCAAACTATGCCAAACAGCAAAACTGCAAACCTTGAAAACCCATTCAATCTTCTCACCATTTGAGAAAACTCCACACATAGAAAAAGGTTAGTCATTTTATTTTAAGGTTGAGAAAAATGAGTTGAGTGTATTCTTACCATACTTCATTCCTTGGTAACTTTATGATAAAGACTCACTGAAACAATACCTTATCAAGTATAAACCGTGGCAAGTCTCCACAAGATAAACCACCCTCATAGCTTACGTACTCTTCCTTGATCAGTTCACAAGAGATGCTAGTTTACCTCACTCACTTAAGAACAAATGCAAACTTAGACAACAGCACATCTGGAGGCAATTATGGAGAAACATGTTGCTCATTCACTAATCCATAAGTTTTGTCAATTCTACATTGCAGCATGCAAGGCATATCATGTTGCTTGTGGCATTTGTAGTTGAAATTGTGCTGAACGATGCTTGCCCATTGGCCAAGAAACAAATGTGTTTGCCATGCCTACCAGTCCTTTCATTGTGCTTATGTAATACCCTTCGTAAAATTAAGTCAACTACAGTCACCTCCTATGAAAAACATTCTGTACCCTCTTAGCGCCCTAAACGTTACCCTGCGAACTAAGGGGAAGTGACCACAAAGAGATTATAGAAATAGGACCAGGTGAGTAAGTAGGCGGTTATTTGAGAGCATGCTAGAGACGCCATGCATTCAAAAGTATTATTAGTCAGCATCCTACCATCTTCACTTAAAACTCAGCTTATTACTCATGTATTGCCAGCATTTCCATCTATCCTCAACAATGCATAAAAGGAGAGACGCATAGCTTCAACTGAGACTTCCTCAAGAGCTGACCTTGTAAACTCACTCTACTTCGAGGATCAATATATCAAAATCACCACCAGAGTCTTTTTCTTTGATCAGATATAGCTAGAAGATTTAGACACATGTCATGCTGATTCATTGCTTTGCAATTCAATTTCTTAAAACACTTGCTAGGACAAATGAGAACTTAACTTAAAAGAACCTTTGATGATGATGGAATTCTAGACTTTTAACAGGTCAACTTCCACAAGATTCTAGAGGGAACAAATTTGAACGTTACCATAGATGAATGCAGACTCAGAGATTATTTTTGCTTTGACAAAGCATATGCTGAAAATTTTAGTCGACGAGAAATGTTAAAGAAAGGGAGGATTGTCGTGGTTGAGAAATTAGTATCTACCATTTAGATTCTCTGTTGCTATTTATCTTCTCTTATGCAAAAATAAGTTAAAATTCCGACAATTGTTTGACCTTTGTGTTTAGGTTTGCATTAATATTAAAAGTGTTGGCGCAGCTCTTGAAGGTACACCATATCCTTAGGCATAACCCCCCGGCCCTTCTGATTCTTTTCATTTCCATTTTATAGATTTAGTATCAAGTTTGAAGTTTGAACCTTGTCAATCAAACTCGATGACGTTCATTTCTTAGTTGGCAAGCTTCAAAAGACAAAAGGCCAAGTGGGAGAGTTGATGGAACTGAATTCATAGGCCTTCACATGCAGTGGCTCATGTGTTGCATCCTCTACGAAAGTAATATGGTTTCGAGCAATTCCATGATTGTGAGCGCGAGCGTAAGGATATCATTTAAATACCTCAAAAAGGTTGTATCAACTGTTGCAAAGGAGCAAGCTTGCAACGTTGAGCTCATGATTTTTTGGAGAGACCGCCTCACATAGGAGAGGCCCGTGACAAGGGATAGAGTAGGCCACTTGAGGCTAGTGTCTTGGTGGGACAAGTATGGAGGGTGCACCCCTAGGCTACAACGCATGGCATTGAGAGTCCTCTCAAAGGACTGCACCACATCAGCTTGTGAGAGGAACTGGAGCATCTACTCCCTCATACAGACCAAGAAGAGAAATACATCAATTAGAAAGGCTAGTGTATGTGCATTCAAACCTATACCTTTTGGAAACAATGGAAGAGGCCAAAAATTTCATTCACATTACATTAAGAAATGCATTTGACACAAGGCACAAGCAGCCCCACTGTTACGTTCCCGTAAGGGCATGTAAATAGATTATTTGAGGTGACGGTCTCGTTATGCAAGACAAGATGCTTGGCAGAGATCACCCCACCTATACTATGTATGTAGAGGTGGATCTCCATGAGGTTGGTTTTCGTTCTCTCTTGGAAAATGAAGAACTCTCCGACGTGGTTAGGCAGAGATAATATCTTGCCTTAAGATGTAAGTATACGAAAGACAAAGCTAGGTTGCAAAGCCATAACTTGGTGGAAGCCTAAGCATGCTTTGACAGTGGTCTATAGTTCCAGTGCACGGGGGTAAGATGGCAATATCTCTTTGAATTGCCAAATACAGAGCGTCATTGTCTTTACTTTGGTCAACTTTGATGATGGGAGCTAATGATCATCATGAATAAGGTGCAATCATTCTAACTCTGTTTTTTGTTGTTTTGGTTGGTTTAAACTTCATGTATGTGTGCTTGGAAAGCATATCTTGCATGGTGGTTTTGCTATTAAAAGGCTTGCTTTTAAATTCGTTCAATTCCAACATCGGGAGCAAAGGAGGAAAGGAGGTGAGGGTACCTGTACCTCACGTCCCTCTTGCAATCATTACTCCTTGTACAAAAGCTTTAAGCTGAAACATAAGATTTAAACTTAAGCTTAGCAAAGCTTTGGTTTCAAGTCTAAAACTTTAGATTTACGATATAACAAGTCAACATAAAAAATTAGCTTAAGGCTTAAACTTTTGATTTTTTAGGCTGAATAAAATAACTTTCTTTTGCAAAGTTCAAAAATGAACTTGCAAAGTTGAAAACCTCATATCACAAAAACTTAAGATTTTGAGGAGGGGAGGAGGAGGTGACCGTACTCCTCCCCCTCTGTACTCCCCACATACAAGAGGGAGGAAAATATAAAAAACGGGTTGCAAAGAAAAAGGAAAACATGAATATGGGCCAAAAACAAGAGGAAAAGAAGAAAAGATATAAAATGCAATGAGAAACAAGTAAGCAAGATATCAAAGAACCAAGGTTCCAAGCCTATTCGAATCGAGCCAATTCGACCGGTTCAAACCGATTTGAACTGGCCAGGCTGGTTCGAACCGGAAAAATATATTCCAAAACATTTTTTGGCTTTTTGGGGGGTTTTTTTTTCCAGTTCGAACTGGATTTTCGGTTCGAACCGGCTCCGAATGGTTCGAACGGATCGAACCGCGATTTGTGCAACTATGCAAAGAACAATTTTGCTGCTTATAGATACCTCAGGCTGGTAAAATAAAGAGCCCCACATTCAAGTTGCAACATACTGAAATGACGAGTAAATGATGCCATGGATGCAAATTCAATCCAAAAACAATATCATATAACATGCAGTCATAGTGGCAGATACAGAAAACCAAAAGTGCCTAGATTGATAACTCATAAGCCTAAAAGCAAAAAATTGATAAGCTGAAAATGCTCTACCTCCATCATGAAGAAATCCCAAAAAGTTAAATTAGTCAGATTTAGCAATTTGATACCTTTTCCAGTCCACATATGAATAAGTGCTTAATTAGCATAAGGATGAACCTGCTCAAAATGTGTCATTGATAGTTATTTCTTTTGTACAACAACCTGGTAATACACTAATTAAGAGATCGTTATGCTCAAAGTACATTGCTGATAATCACCAATAGAACCTAAAAAACAATACTGTACAGCAACCAGCTAATAAACTACATGAAAGCAAACATGATTTTAAATTCCAAGCCACTAATGATTCAATTTGATATGTTGCGCATATATTGCCGGCCAATAAACATAAAAAATTGTTAACATTACACACAAAAAGTTCCCCACAATGCCCAAATCCAAAAACTGAAATATCATTCATCGCCATCAAGGTTGTCAGGCCAAAAGTCCATTGGGAGAGGTTTTGGGGGGAAATTGGCAGAAAAAAATTAATTAATTAATTCATTGCAGGAACCGTAGCACAGTTCATGAACCGTGGTGCGGTTCACCTTGCGGTTCCCAGGACCCACGGTTCTGAGACCGTGGGTTCTATTTGTGACTAAAGCCAGAATACAACTCTAGCTAAGCTTTCATATTATGTGCCTTCAAATGCGAAATGCTACAATTTTGTCCAAGACGGAAAGTCCAAAAATTAATCGCAAAGAAAAAATAGTAAACACGAATATGTCCAAAAACAAGAGAAAAAATGAAAATAAAACACAAAATACTATGAGAAACGAGTCACCGAGAGAAATTTCGCTGCATAACAATATCAAAGCTTGTAAAATAAAGAGCCCCGCAAATTTAACTCACGGAATAATGGAAGCGAACTTGAAGCAAAAATTAATATCAAGTAACAAGAAATCATAAGGGCAAAACAGAAACCATAAAGTGCTTAGGATGCAAAAAACTTATATGCTGAAAATGCACTACATCTGTGATGAAGAAATCAGAATAAGTTAACTAGTTGGATTCAGAAACTCCGAGACCTTTTTTCAGCTCATAAACGATGAAGTATTTAACTTGCACATATACGAACTGAGAAGGATTTGCGAGCACTACATACGTTCGCCTTCCACATATTGGACATAGAGGACAGTCCCGTATTGAGGGTTTGCGTGCTAGAAATAGAATCGTCAAAACACAAAAAAAGTACTAATTGAGAATAGCAATGTATAACTGCATTCGTACATTTGAGTTGGTTGACATGACGATAACGTAAAAAATGAACATATAACCAGAACAGAAACACAGAAGGCAACTATAAGTAACAACTTTCGGCGTGATAATAAGAAACTTGACAAATATGTAGATATAAAACTTCCTGGATAATGTCCTCGAGGGTAACGATCGAATTTTCAAGTCACAAGAGCTTCACCTCAACCTACACATCACCAAAATAGACTTATCTGGACACGCAAAACAATAAACATTAACCTGTTGTATACAAGACTCACCGCAGGGAAATTATCACTCTGTGCCCACACGTTGCCGTCCTGTCCAACGATTGCCGCTGATGTGAGACGGCGTCCGTTCCCCAGATCTGCCAGCAGGTGATCGTCGATGTATGTTTGCCATGACATGGCTGCTTTCCTGGCTTGAAAACAGAAACGCCTTCAAAGATTATATGTACACCAGTAATGATAATACAGTAGAAAGATCTAAATGCAAGAAAGAAGTCACAAGATACCCTGGAACTTGCTTCCTTGATCGCTTATGTACAGAATTTCTCTGAAGAAATGCTTAAAATCAACAAAGGATACGATCCAACCGATCAATCGCTATGAAAATGTAACGATCGGCCGAGAAAAAACGAGGAGGAGCGAGCAGAGAGAAGCCGAAAGAAGCATTATCGACAAAAGATCCTGACTGCGCTGTGACCGCAGGGTAAACGGCGGGTCCATCACATGCAAGTGAAGGAACTGCTGGTCGCAGTTATTGTCCGTACATATATGATGACCAGTAAGGTACTGTTGGAATTTGACAGCTGGCGCCATTACCTTTTTGAAAGGCGTAGGCCCCAAAAAGAAAAAAGAAAAAAGCAAAAAGCAAAAAACGGGCCCATGGCTGGTTCTGAATTTTGATAAAATAATACCAACTTTTCCTGATTATTTGATAAAGTGCCAAACCCAATGCAAATTTTCATTTTTTTTCCTCCTTTTAATAATATTTCTTATAGGGTAGAGTGAGGTGGTTTCACATTAAAGTCCAAAAAGTTCCCCCAATTAAAAATTCTTGCCTTTTTATTGGTAGAGACACATTAGGGAAATCCTCAAGTTAAAACTCTAGCCTTCTTAGTGGTCTAGAGAGGTTGGTTACTCTTCTGGGCTTGTGGGCTTTTCACATAGATCGTAAATTTCCCACTTGACAGTCACCCTTAGGCAACTTGGAGCTATGGAGATGTCATAGGAAGTATAGGATAATAATGCTACCTAGGCCCCTCATGTAAAGGACCAATGTTGTATGCAAACAAATGACCCGAGGTAGGGGAGTGGCAAAGGCCTCTGCTTCTTAAAGGGCCATCCCAAGGTGCCTGTGTGCAAGGGCATTAGAAGGGCTAAGTGGCACAAGTCATGCCACTTTCCCCTCTTCTCATCTGCAACCACCCTAAAGGAGCAGTGTAGTCTTAACCTCGACAACTAACAATCTTGATTTTGTTTTCATCCAAGAGTGGCAAGGCCTGAGTGGTGGAAACCAGGGCTCTTCAAAATCCCAACCATATCTCAAGCTTGTTTCACCCCCAGCCATAACAATCGCAATTAAGAATAAGCTACTTCGTAAAATGAGCTTCAATGGGATAAGCATAAAGCCAACTTTGATTGTTTGGGAGTGGGAGTGGGGGGTCCAGCCTCATCCAAAAGATATGAATGCTTGGGTGCTAGTAATTTGCAACTCTCGATCATGCCACCACCTTTGGATTAGTAATGTGGGGAGCATCACTACCATGGCAATACAGATTCACGATTTACATACGCATACGCACCTAGACACCAAACAAGACCTACCTAGATGTAAAACTATATTCTATGAGTTGTTAAGGCTACCCACTCCCTCTCCATTATTCATTAAAGTATATTCTATGTATGCTCTCAAGCATTGTTGTGGTATGAGCGTATTCTACTCCAAAATGACTCACTTCTCAGTCATGTTGCAACAACCATCTAGTGTTGATGGTGGTTGATACCACATCTCTCCAAGATGGCGGTATATCTTCCAACCCTTAGACGTGTGGGAGCCCACTATTGTCACTCTGGTGGTGGTGTAAAATACACCAATCCTTTGTGTGGGGTATGGGACAAGCTAACCAAAAGTTATAGTAAGTGACCATGGTGTTGCAAAATACATTGATCCTTGGTGTGGGATGTGGGACATGCTATCTAGAACTTATTATGTGTAATAAAATCTATAGGAACATGTGGAACATGCATTGCCATGGCATATTTCGAGTTTACCATTTCTAACATTTTGCATGTCATCATAAGAGTTTATTTTTAACTTGGATTAATATTTTCTTTGATCTCAAGCTATTTGTTGACACCACACATTTTTTGTGTTCTTTCCATGCCTAAGGGCTTTGTTTGTTTGCCATATTCACATATTAGGTCTCTTGGTTATTTGCTCATGAGCTTGTTAACTTTTATTCTTTTTGCAACTAGTGTTTAACCTACAAGAGCTATGTTTGGTATCGTCCTCATACTATTAGTTGGTCTTACTATGTTTGTCCTAGTTTATTAAAAAAAAAATAGTTTCTATGAAGCTCGTTCTGATAAATGGTTCATTTGGCATCACCTGAACTTGAACTTGTGTCTTCTCACTCAAAGCTTGATGCCCTACAAGATCCCCCACCACAATGTTTTGAAACTCAATGAGCAAATTCTTATTTGAAATAGGGAGGTCCTTCGTATTTTTCAAGCATCCTTCTACTTTGGACTCCCTTTTAATGGGCCACCCATGCATTACATATAGGTGCATCATCTATCCCAAGGACTCATCGTGAGCTAGTTTGCACACCCCTACATAACCTAAGTGTGGGCATATGTTTCATCATTCGCTAGAAAAACTTTTGGGTCTATAAGTTTTTCATTTAAGCTAAACAAAAATTATAATAACCATTCAATGAACCTTCAGCTTTAATGACACAAGATAACACCCTTGTCACGCTCTCAAAAATCGTTTTCAAAACTAGAAGTAGTCCTCCACAATTGGCCTCCTCTACGCATGACCTACTTGGGATGCAGAATGTACTTCTTGTGTATAATGATGTTATGCAACCTAATTAGTGACACACACAAAAAAAAAAACACGTGTAGAATATGATATGTGAACAAGGGAGACAAGGAGATTGCTTTTACCATTGAACTCCCTTCCAATGTGCGTACTTCAAAAACTCAAATTGACCCTATAGGAGGAGGGATAGTTATGAGTTGAAAAGACAATAATTAACATGTATTTGTATTACGGTTACTTGCCATTTCTTGAAGGCTATTTTCTCTCCTACTTTTAGACAGTTTGAATATAGAGTTTATGAAGAGCAATCAGTCTGTTATTGTTTTGAAGCACTTGATAATGTGTTGTGGTGATTGCATCGATTAATTACATTGCTGTCAACTTGGTATCAGAGCCTGGTGATAGCAATCACTAGACAAGAATGAGTGAGAGAAATCGGGGTCGAATTCACGATGATTTCAGTGAACTGTGAAGCTAGCCTGGAAACAGCAAAGGTGATCATTTGGAAGTTGTGGAATCTCTAGAAAGAAGCCATGGACAAGGAGTACAACTTGCTGATGAAGAACAACACTTAGACAGTCACCAAGCTGCCTACAGACAAAAAATTCATCGACTGCAAATGGACCTTCATGATCAGGTATAAAGTAGATGGCAACATCCACTGGAGGAAGGCGCGACTCGTGGCAAGGGGATTTTCGCAAATTCCCAGCATCAGACTACTTTGAAACCTTTAGCCCAGTGGTCAAGCACTCCTCTATTCGACTATTGTTATCCTATGTCGTTGTAGCCAACCTAGAGGCACACTAGATGGATGTACAGACAACATTCCTCAATGGAGTCATTGAAGAGGACATCTATATGCTCCAATTAGAAGGTTATGTCATCAATGGTCAAGAAGATCGAGTATGCAAACTCCATAAAGCCTTGTAAGGTTTGAAGCAATCATCAAGAGCCTAGTTTCAATGAATTAACACCTTTTTGATTGATCATAGATTCGAACCAAGCTCTACATACTGTAACAATACTATCGGACAATCCTTTATCATCATCAGACTATACATGGATGATACGTTGCTTTTCAGCAACAATACCGAAATAATAAAGGGCACCAAGAGGATGCTATCCCAAGAATTTGAGATGGCAGATCTAGGGGAAGCACATTAATATATTGAGATTCAAATCCACAAAGACAGAAATTGTTACGTCCATGTCCAATATGTGAGATTCGGAATAATTTTTGACATGGATAGCCAGTTCTCCAGTGTATAAGATTTTTAATAGTTCCACTAGGATAGGTCTCCAACTATATTTAGTTCCTTCTTTAGTTTTTTCTAACTTTAGCACTATTCTATACCACCAACCTAACACTAAACACACAAGCCATCAACAATAGTAGTGAAAGAGAGATAAGAGAAAAGAGTTAGAGGGAGATAGCTCATTTGCTAATGCCTTGATCTAATATGGAAGCATTAAGAAACATTAAACCATGAAAAGTAGCAAAGCATGAAAAAATAACAACATTCGTAGAAAGCATTAGACTAGAAAGCAATAGCACATGAGGATGCTTGAGTACTCAAATTGGTAGAGTTTCCTCCTCTCAATTAGCATGTAAAATAGAGTACAAATGGTGTCTTTTTATTCTTGGAGAGGCCCTTGCCCCTTTGCTTCTATTGGCTACTTCATTGAGGGAAGGATTGAATCCTAGCCCTTCAAAGAAAACACAACTAGATCTATGCTGCAAAAAAAAGCACACTCCACCTACCACCAACTTGACTTTGACTTCTAATTAAAACTTAATCAACTTAGACTTTGGGCCTTTTTATATTATTTTATTTACATGGCCCAAGTCTATTTTATTTTATAATATTTTACATGTGTTCATTGGGCTATGACTTGTGCACGCAGGATGTCACGGCCCTCGCACCTAATTTATTTATCTACAATAAATACCCTCAACGTAGTTCTACTAATCATCCTAGATTAGATGGCCAGACAGAAGGGACTAATCAGACTATGAAGAATATGTTGAAGACATATATGTCTCACAGGCAGTCTCAGTGAAAATATTACATTTTTTTAATTGAGTTTGCTTACAATAGTAGAAAACATTCTACTACAGGTTATAGTCCGTTTATGTTGATGTACGGTTTTCCATCTAGATCTCCGGTAAATGTGGAGACGAAATTTGCTAAGATCCAAAAAGTTGCAAATTTCCTGCATGATATGCAAGAAAGTGGCAAGTGGCACGTGATAGTATTTGTAGTGCTCAGGACAGAGCCAAGCACTATGTTGATCTTAAGAGGTCTCCTAGAGATTTTAAAGTTGATGATTGGGTATATCACTAGAATTCCAAAAGTATCTAAGATTATGCATACGGGTACGTATTATAAGTTGTCTACCAGATATTGTAGACCATTTCATATTATAAGAAAAATTGATTCTTTAGCTTACAAACTTGATTTTAGGATAAGTCAAGTGCTCATCCAATGTTTCATGTTAGCCGGTTAAAATTAAGTTTACATGAAGGTGATGTAGTTGGATCTAATGAGGAACTTACCCACTTGGAGGATTTATCACTTAGTGTACCTTTGGAACCTGAAAGAGTACTCGGAATCAGAAATAAAACAATTGAGAAATTGTTCTATCTCTGAGTGCTTGATAGGTGGAAGGGTCAGACTGAAGACGATGATCCGTGGGAAAGGGTTGAAAGCATAAAGAAGAACTTCCCTAGTTTTCACTTATAAGAACAAAAGTAGCTCAAGGGGGAAAGAATGTTACGTCCATGTCTAGTATGTGGGATTCGAAATAATTTCTAACATGGATAGCCGCCAGTGTATAAGATTGTTAGTTATGCCACGTCATTTTGGGCTTGGCCGGTAATGTAATTAACAATCTTATAAGGACCCATGTACTCCAATTGGACCTATGGAGCTTTTGCATGGTGTTTGACGGTTTTTATGCAATAATAGGAGGTCAATTGCTTTTGATAGGAATGGAGGGATCCTAGGGGGGATATTCTCTACTTCTTGAAGAGTATATATCCTAGTGGAACTCGCCCATCTCCTCATTGTCTTTTCTGATTTCAGAAGCCAGGATTCTTTCCCTTCTTGTATTCGTTCACCTTGGCTTGGGAGTGAAGTGACTCGGGTATTGACTAGCCATTTTCTATTGGTTGGGTGGTTTTGCTCCAGGGTGTTCTTTTGGTTGCATGTAATAGGATTTGAGAAGATCTTCACTTGGCGATCGTTATAGAAACAAAAGGCTCCTCTATCTTACTCAACAGAGGTACTTATGCAATATTCTTTTGAAATTCAATCTAATGAATTGCAAGCTTGTACATAATCCCATGGATCCAGGTTTAAAGTTATCTTAAGAGCAATGCCCTCAAACCAGTGAGGAGAAGGATGAAATGAAGGGATATCCATATCAGTCAATTATCTGATTATGTATGCAATGATCTTTACTAGGCCCTGGTATGACCCACTGATATATATGTTGTCAACTCTTTAAGCCAATATATGGCTAACCCTGGTATGATCCACTAGAAAGCTCTTCTAAGAGTACATATGAAGAAACAAAATGTTTCTATTACCAAAGCTTTGCTAGCTTCCAGCCCTCAGTTCGACGAAAAGACACGAAGCGAAATGTTCATGAACCTGACGAAAAGACACGAAGCGAAATGTTCGCGAACATCCTGACGAAAAGACACGAACGTGAAAAGTTCGTGAAAGAAAAACTTTTGTGATACAGCAAGAGAAAGTCAGACGATACAAAAGTCAAACGGCTTGAAGCGACACAAAAATCTTCACGACACTTTTTGACCTTCACGCTCCAAAGGATCAGGAAGATCATGCAAGTACCATGAAGTACAAAAACCTTGATATGATATGATGATGTCAGCGAAAGAGTGTTAGGACCTGCCTAACCCACCTCTCTTCTAATTTATGATTAGTTATAGATTGTTTAGTCTCTACTCATGTGCTACTCTGAATGTATGCAATTACTAGATGTATAAGATGCATATATTAGCAGATAGAAAATACACAGAATAAATAATAGAAGTCCGCTTGTGAGCGAGATGACTCTCTCTCTCTCTCTCTCTCTCTCTCTCTCTCTCTCTCTCTCTCTCTCTCTCTCTCTCTCTCTCTCTCTCTCTCTCTCTCTCTCTCGTTTTAGAAAGGTCGTGACGTTGATAGCATTCAGACTTGTATACAGTTTTGGCTAATCATATTGATTCGAGTAATCTAAGTTGCATTGTATCGTGTAGAATGTTTGTGTAAAGACCACTAGGGAAAACCCCTAAGATGAGGATAGAAAAACACAACAAGAGACACATAGGAGCAAAACCACCCAACCAAACCTAGATCAATTGTCATGTGCTGCATGTAATTAGCCCATGAGCTTACTAATGAATTGCTAAATAGCCATGGAGCTAAATTAGAACAATTAATAAAGTGGTTCGAACAACCTCGCTATAATTGAGAATAGTGGAATTGTAATAATGGTTGTAAGGCCCAATTTAGCTAAATAAGGCCCCAAACTTATAGTAGAGGTACAAATGACCACTATAAATAGCTGAGTTCGGGCTAAATTTGGAGGCTATTGTTCATTTTGTAATTTTGAGTTTTAAGAGATTTTGGAGCTTCTCTTGGAGAGCTTTTTTGATGGAGAAAGTGGTTCATGTGCCCAAAATCACATGAGAGGTATGATCGTGCTCTAGAATCAGGCCCCTACCTTGTGAATGATCAATAATCACGAATAATGAAACCTTACTTTGCCTATTTTGGTGAAGGTTTGCTACTTTTAGCTATCTTCTTGATTTTTGACTAGTTTTCTTGATTTCTTGTATCTCCATTATGATTTGATGTTAATCAATGGATTAGATGTTTGAATGCTAAGATTGGCACATGAAAATTTTGGTATCAGAGCATTAGATCCTTTCCCCATCATATTTGGTGGTTTTTGTTAAATTTGGTAGAGTTTCTTGTTCTAGTTTTCTTGTTTTTACCAATTTCCAGCAAGCTTTGGTTCAATTTTTGACCATTTAATCTTCATTATTTGTGTGATTTCTTATTGTAGATCAGTAAATCTTTTGTTTAGCTTCTTGGAGGTACTAAAGTTTTCTGATTTGGAACTATAATGACCAAGTTATGGCCATTTTAGTGTTTTCATTCCAATTTTAGCTAGTTATAGTTTTTGCGGTCTGTTTTTCTCCATTTTGGCTGAACTTTTGGCCGAATTTTTTTGACTGTAATTCTATAGGATTGTAGATCTTTGTCGTAGCTTGAATTTGAGCTAATTTGTAGCCAATTTGATTGAAAATTGAGAGAGATATGACAATTCTTGTGAAGGAGGTCTAGAACTAATTTTTGGTGGAAATTTGGGAGAGAAGCACTTCAACTTCATTTCTGAAGTTTTGGTTCTTTGTAAATCTTTTTCAATTTCTTCATTCTGAAGTTCTCGCAGGTTTTTAAAAAAAAATAATCTGACCTAACCTGACCTTCGCACAACCCTAACCCTACTAGGGCAAAGAAAAAAATGCAAAAAAACAAAGAGACACCCTGCCCAGATTTCATAGCCCTAACCCTAGGCCCGAATAAACATTGAATAAAATAAAAAAATAAAAAAATAAAATACTCATCCCTCGCACCCGCTCCCTCCTTCCTCAGGACGCCCATCGGCCACCCCCATCTCTCGCACCCTACTCTCCATCTCTCCCCACGCGGCGCCTCCCTCCCTCCTCGCGACGCCCCCCTCTCTCTCTCTCAATCTTTCTGCTCACGGACCTGTCCAACGCCTCCCCACGGAATATTCTGAGAAATATTCCTTTGGAATATCCCTAGGATATACTTTGCTCTTTGTACTCCCTTGTGCTCAGGAAAACAAATTTACCGTCAAATTTTAAATTTTCAACGGTTTTATTTCTTTCACGGTCCAATGTTTCAAAGAAACCAATTTTTTTATTTTTGTGTTAGGGCCTTTTCTTAAGTTTGCCTAATTAGGTTTGTTACTCGATTTTTTCTATGTCAATAACTTTTTCATTTGCAGTCGGATTTCAGTACAATCAAAAGCAAAAGTCATCTGATCATCGAGCTTGACACTATTCAGCTATCTGTATTCTCAAGATCACCATTTAATTTTTTATAATTTCGCCCCATTTTTGCCTTAGTGGTTACATTTTATAATCCATTTCTTCGAACTTCCATATCTTTTCCATTTGACCTTAGATTTCAACGCGGTAAAAAGCAAAAGTGATCATTGCGTCAAGCTTGACACGATAGTAGTGGTATAAAAACCAATATCCTTACTGAAACCCAAGTTGACATTCTGCCAAAAGCTACTGGTATTATCTAGATCTTGCAAGTTACATTATTCGAGGACTCGAAATTTTGGGACGGTGGAGAACAACAAATTTGTTACTAGGAAATTTGTGATTTTACGCGTGAAATATGTAATTGTCCCAAATTCTTCTCACTTCATTCAGATTTGTGGACCCATAGCCCACAGACTACTTGTCACTATACCATGGACACTGATAATGAATATATATTCGATTATGAAGATCAATGGCATGGAAATGATTATGAGTACGATAACCAAAGTGACGGGTATGATGATGGTGGTGATGATTGTCAACAAGATGAGGAGGATTGTGATGATGGTGGTTATTGTCAACAGGATGATCAACAATGTGATGATAATTACGACAATGATGTGGAGGAATACTGGGATTAAGGTGACGATTACGACGAAGATTATGATCAAGGTGACGATAACATTGAAGATTATGACCAAGGTGGGATACCTACATCTATCGTAGCTACTGCTTCTTCAGACAAGTCACTCCAACACATCACCTGATTGTAGCGATGTTTCATCTGATTATTCCTTGAAGCTTGTGCCTTGGGTGGTTCAATCTTGGAAATTTTTGCTAACGGTGACTTTTGAGGGGATTGAGCTGGTATTTTTGTCATTCCAAATTGCTCGGGATCCATGTGTTGTAGGATCTACTCGTCTGTCAACTCATCTTCTTCATTGTAAAAAAAGACATATTGCCAGGGTACCAGATCATCTTCAACTACTTCAGGAATAGGTTCTGTTGGAAAAGAGAGTAACTTGAAAAGAAACGAATATGAAAAGAAGCGAACTCAAAACTCGAATGGAAAGTGTTCATGCACAACAAAATACACGAAAAGAAGCGAACTCTAGTTTTGCCCATTTAATCCTAGGATCTTCCAAGAAAAGAGGTCTCAATTCCAGACCTCTTATCCTTATCATCAGGGGGCACCTAATGCGGCACCATAGTTTGGAGCACCACTGAACCAACAATGCAAAGCATTGATAGCACCACCAGGGCTAGCTAACAATGAAGTGGCCCAAGTAAACTTGACAACAATGGAGCACGATGTTCCACCCCAACATGAGCAACAATAGTGGTATGGTCTTGATGAGCCATATGTTGATACAACCATCAACAAGTATTTTGCTACATATGCTGCCCAACCTCAGTGCCAAGGTAGCAAAGAGAATTCTTATTGAATGGTTAAATTCGGAACCTGAAACAACAACAAGAGAACCCTTATACTGTGCCGGTTATGAGAGAACCATTAACGTCCTTAACATTGGAGCAGTGTGAGAAAGTGACCAACACAATATCACCTTGCCTATCAAGCACAAGCGATACGAGGACGAAGCAACAATGGTAGAGAATCTGGGGTCAACCTAATCTCCACTACCTTATATCAAAAGTAGAGTCTACAAGACTTAAGCCACCAAAATTTGCTGTCAAATTAGATGACCAGTCTTGTGTAAAACTTAAAGGTGTAGTTGAAGACATTCCAGTAAAGATAGCAAAAGTGCAATTTTTTATCACCTTTGTGATGATAGAAATTCCATAATCTCCTTCTGTTTATCAAGTTCTACTGGAAAAATCATGGTTGAGAGTCGAGCAAGCGGTTCACAACTAGGGAACAAGAAAACTCACATTTGAAAACATAGAGTAGGCAGTAAAGGTGGATCCAACCACTTGGATGGTAAAACATATTACTCTCAAGGTTGATGACGACTCTTCTACCACATACCATAGTATTCATAGCCCTAATCAACTTAAGGGTGGTCATTATGATTCTCAATTTGACATTGTGCGATGGACAGAAGCATTAGCAACCATTGACTGTATGACTGGGCATACATGTCAACCAGATTCAAACACAGAACCCAACACTTCTTCACCAAAGGGATACACCCTAGACATGCCAATTACCTACGAGGTGAATATGATCAATGTGGCATGGTTGGCAGTGAAACCTGTTGGAATTTCTCTGAAATTCAATTGGTTGTTTATTACCTTCTTGCAAAACTGTTGGCAAAACAAGTCTGCATTTTCACTCGTATTGCCGCTACAGTCTGCATTTTTACTCATGAATTTCCACAGGCGAAAAATGCGACACTGAATTTTTGCATGCATTTTATGATAGGCGACACTTGCGTAAAATGTGGCACTGCATTTTTACATGCAATCTATGATAGCCAAAAAGAATGCGACACTTGCCTTTAAAATTGCAAAGGTGTCCTCCAAATGCGGAAGGTTGCCCTTAACTAAAGGCAAAGGCCAAAAACCAAGGAGTGTCGCATCGTCCATCTGTGGATTTACTCATTACGTCTTCACGCTCCAACAATGAACTGATCTATTGATTAGTGTAGCAGCTGTTAACGGTCTTGTAACTGTAAAGTTAAGATAGAACAAGATTCTCCAGCTGCTATATATGTAAATAAGCGATTGAAGAAAAAAGATGAGACAGACCTACTCAACGTTCACGTTC
Organism: Diphasiastrum complanatum; assembly: GCA_029204225.1. Lineage (NCBI taxonomy): Eukaryota > Viridiplantae > Streptophyta > Lycopodiopsida > Lycopodiales > Lycopodiaceae > Diphasiastrum > Diphasiastrum complanatum. The sequence continues at coordinate 5,345,450 of CM055099.1, forward strand.
TTCCTGAAGCAGGCTATAACAGCTGACATTTCTATGTCAGTGATTCTTGTAGTATTATTGAGGTGATGTTTCCGCCTGCCATCACTTATTGTCTTGCAGTATTCTACAATGTGGCACACTGCTATGGATTCACCTTGTTCTTCTATAGTAATTAACAACAGCTGACATTTCTATGTTAGTGATTTATTTTTACAGTAGCTAGCATTTCTACGTTAGTGATTCACACAACGACATTGCAGCTGTGTGCAAATGTATTGTCCATCCAATTATTTGATGTACATATTTTATTGTGCCATTCATTTCTGTTATTGCAAGAATGCTATTCTTTGTGTCTTGTTTCTGCTCAGTGCATGGTGATCTACGACATCTCAATCACTGATTTAATCCCTTGTATTTGTGACTGTTAATTAGCTCTTTTTCTGAGCGATTGTGTCTGATCACAAGTAGTTCTACACACAATTAGAACAATTCATGCACTAGCAATGACATTCTTAAACAAACATTGTACATGACCCATTCATGCTCTCTCACACTAATGAATCATACAGTTCATTCATTTACAACATGTGAGCGAAACATTGTAGATGTCTTCACGCATTGATTCTTTCTTTCAGACAGATTGTTGGTAATAGGCTCATGAGCCTCTACAAATCGTGATTAGCTTTGTAAAGCACGTAGTTACGTCCGCTATTGTCTTGTGCTCATCTGCTTAATTGACTTGTATAATTTGTTATACATAATCTGATTACAACTCTATCTGTTTCTACGTTCAGATTCGTGTCAACACTGCAATGTTTTTCTATGTTCTGTCTGGCTGTCTATTTGCTTTGTCTGGTTGTCTGCTCATCGCTTCCACAAATTTATTCTTCGCGAATTATTATTAGTCTAGTTGTTTGCGACTAATATTTAGTCTTGCCTTTGAGACTAATTCGCGACTGATTATCAATCTAGCTATTCGCGACAAATTATCTTTTTGATATTTTGTTTTGATGCTTAATGTTTGGCTACGTAATCAGATCGAACGTGATTTCTACCACTAATGTTATGTTCAAGTCTGATAGGCATAGCCATGCTTGAGGAAAGAGAGATAACTTATTCTGTTGCGCACGAACACTTTCCATTCGAGTTCGTTTCTTTTTGCATATTTGCAAAGGTTCATCACGCGAGGGTTGGCTGTGTGAGGGTTCTTTGTACAATTTTGTAGAAAAAACTCTAATATCTTGATTATCTGTTGGGAACTAACTCTCACCCTCTTAACTAAACCTGGATCTGAGGTGGATCTAGCTTGGCATGAAGTGACGAAAGTTAACTTTCATATATATGGAAGTTATTGACATCTGGGGTGGTTTTTGATCACTTTTTGGCTCAAATATTCATCAATATAACCATATTAGCTCTCGCAGGCCTGATCTTTGATGGAAAATGACCTTATGAGCTCAATGGACCATGTGGCGAAGGTTACTTGTGCGAGGGTTTTTTGGTTATTAGATTTTTTTTTATTGGCACTTGGAACTCTCTTACAGTTCACTAGAATCTTGCAGTCTCTTCTGTAAGCTAAACTCATCACGAGAAAGACGTCAATAGGAGAGACAAGGGTGATTTGCAATGGAAACTCAAGATTTTGGGGTCTACGAGGGTTCTATTTGAAAAATGGCTCTTTTGGGACTCCTCTTACACTGCAAGGAAACTCTCACAGACTCATTTGTAAGCTTGTCTAAGAGAGATCTAGCTTCAACAAGAGTGGCAAAGGTTACTGAGTAATTTTGTGATTTTATTTTATTTTTACAGATGTTTTTTGAATTTTTTCAGTTTTCTGAAGATCTGCTAGGAAATAACTCTTGCAGGCTTCTATACAAGACTGGGACAGTGTCCTCAGGTTGCTGCCAGTCATGCGAGAGTTGGTTTCCAGTGGATAGTGAGAAATCAAAATCTGATGGTATTTGTTCTCACTTTTTCCTCCAAAAATGTAGATTTTATGGTCTTTTGTGGGTTTTTGGTATAGGTGCTAATGTGTTAGTCTCCTCTACCTCCAAACACCTCCTCCACGAGTTGCAACAGATCAACACTAAAAAAACAAGAATAATCCACTCTAAACTACCCGAAAACTCCTACTAATACACAAAAATAGACTAAACAACTATAACAACAACTAAACTAGTTAGTAGTAACTTTCCCTGGAAACGGAGCCACTTGTAGAGTCATAGATATAGCGGTAAAGTAGCCCTCCGCATGTCAAAAAAGATTAGTTCCACTAGGATAGTTCTCCAACTATATTTAGTTGCTTCTTTAGTTGCTTCTTTAGTTGCTTCTTTAGTTGCTTCTTTAGTTGTCTTCTACTAACTTTAGCACTACTCTATCCCACCAACCTAACACTAACCACACAAGCCATCAATAATAGTAGTGAAAGAGAGAGAAGATAAAAGAGTTAGAGGGAGATAGCTCATTTGCTAATGCCTTAATGTAATATGGAAGCATTAAGAAACATTAAACCATGAAAAGTAACGAAGCATGAAAAAATAGCAACATTTATAAAAAGAATTAGACTAGAAAGCAATAGCACATATGCATGATGATGCTTGAGTACTCAAATTGGTAGAGTTTCCTCCTCTCAATTAGCATGTGATATGGAGTACAAAAGGTGCATTTTTGTTCTTGGGGAGGCCCTTGTCCCTTTTCTTCTATTGGCTACTTCATTGAGGGAAGGATTGAAATCCTAGCCCTTCAAAGAAAACACATCTACATCTATGGTGGACAAAGAAGCACACTCCACCTACCACCAACTTGACTTTGACTTCTAATTAGAACTTAATCAAACTTAATCAACTTAGACTTTGGGCCTTTTTATATTGTTTTATTTACATGGCCCAAGTTTATTTTATTTTATGATATTTTACATGTGCTTATTGGGCTATGTACTTACTCACGTAGGATGCCACGACCCTCACCCCTAATTATTTATTTATAGTAAATACCCTCAACAGGGTCCCCGACTTGAAGTAGTGCTAGTCCCTCAGCAATATGGAGCTAGTACAGTCTGTGGATTTCATGACGACGCCTTATGAGATAAACCATAACTTGCTCCATATACTTGACTCGAACGAAGTTGTGTTCGTCGGCTGGTGGAAAAAATACTTTGTGGATGCCCTCCAACCAAAATTGGGCAATCCACATTTGAAATTTATTGGGCCATGGAGGGCCGAGCATTGCTGCTCTGTAATATATAACCTTGCCATTGGTAACTGTTAGCAGAGTCCAGAGAATTCCCTAGATGCCGAGCCAAGCTGAAAGCATAGAACATCTCTCACTCAAGACCGAGGAGGTCTCAGAAGGAGGAGAGTAGGAGAAGCTGAGAGCTGAGCATGAGAGTTGAGGATTACTAGCTAGGATTACAGGTTATTTCTATGTGAGCCTACTGTGAAAAATACAGATCCTAAGTGGATCTAAACTCCAAGATCATTGGCTTGAATGCTTGCACTCCAAACTACATAAGCTAGGAATTGGCAACACATTCTATGCTACCTAGAATGCAAAGAAATTGATCAAAAAGCATTTATCACAAATGGAAACTTCCATAAACATCAAGTGCGGCCCAAAATAACATTATACAGTCCATAATACATCAGCCTATCACTTTTGGAAAGCACCTAAGATCATACACAATAGCTTGAAGACAATACACACAACAATGCTCTCAATGGAGGAAGAAACAATGACAATGATCTATTGATCTCAATGAAGCATACAAAAGGTTTCTCCAACCTGTTCTCCACGACTTCCCTACTATTTATGGATGAGGAAGATGACTCTCTCTCCTCTCTCTAGAAGGTACTTGACCCTAGATATTCCCTATATAGGAAAAATAGCTAAAAATGGCTTATATGACCAAAATACATCAAAATGGTCTCATTTTGAAGGGTATGAAGTTTGACACTTCATCATACTGAAAAAATACAGTAAATAAAAACATTGTGGCCTGGTTCACACGTGTGAAACTCCAGAACTAAAACTATTTACAATTTTAGCCAATTTAGGCCTCAAACTAGCTAGGAAATGTTGACAATTTTCACACTCCCTCTTCAACATTGGATGCTAGTTTCAACATAGTCTTTGAGCACATTCCAAGATTAGATCTATGCATTAAATATAGGTCCTTTCCCAATGGTTTGGTGAAGATATCAGCCACACACTCCTTTGAAGAGACATGTTGAAGCTCCACCTCTTTGGCAATGACTTGATCTCTCACAAAATGGTGAGCAATCTCAATGTGCTTGCTCCTTGCATGAAAAACAGGATTGCTTGCCAAGCTTTGGGCTGAAAGGTTATCACAAAGTATGATTGGAGTCTTCTCTGGTTCCAGCAAGTGAAGATCCAATAACATCCTCTTGATCCAAAGAATCTCCTTGGTGCATGTTGTTAATGCCTTGTACTCGGCTTCGGTGGAAGATAGAGAGATAGTTGGTTGCTTCTTTGATAGCCATGAGACCACTCCATCTCCAAGATAGATTGCAAAGGCACTTGTTGACTTCCTATCCATTTGATCACCTGCAAAATCTGAATCTGAAAATCCACAAAGGTTAGGTGTAGTACCTCCATACAAGATGCCAAAATCTCTAGATCCCGAGATGTATCTAAGTACTCTCTTTCCTAGCTTCCAATGAGCCTCACTAGGATCTTGCATAAATTGACTTAGTTTACCAACCACAAAGCTTAGATCAGGTCTTGTGATGGTTAACCATATAAGAGATCCTATTAGCTTTCTATAGAGAGTAATGTCCTTGAAGGATCTTTCATTACTTCTTGTAGTTAGCTTTACATTTGATTCCATAGGAGTAGAAACAACTTTACAATCTTCCATATGAAACCTTTTTTAGAATAGAGTTAACATACTTTTCTTGACATATGAATGTAGATTTAGAAGTTCTAATAATCTCTATTCCTAAGATATAATGAAGTTTACCAAGATCTTGAATTTCAAACTCTCTTTTGAGTGCCATCTTGATTTCATCTATATCTAGATTGTTACCACCACTTAAGATAATGTCATCAACATAGATCAAAAGTAAAGTGATATCATTTTCATTCAATCTAAAGTAGAGAGAATGATCATACTCACTCATAACAAAGTTTTGAGAAAGTAAGAAGGAATTGAGCTTAGCATACCAACTCCTTGGTGCTTGCTTTAGCCCATACAAACTCTTTTGGAGATAGCACACATGATTAGGCTCATCATGTGAAACATAGCCCTCGGGTTGCTCCATGTAAATATCTTCTTCAAGATCACCATTCAAGAAGGCATTAGTAACATCCATTTGCCACATATCCCAATCATAAAGAGTTGCAAGAGAGATTAGGATTCGAATAGTTACCATCTTTGCCACGGGTGCAAAGGTCTCATCATAGTCAATACCATATTCTTGAGCATACCCCTTTGCCACCAACCTTGCCTTGTACTTGTTGATTGATCCATCTTGATTTGTCTTGATCTTGAAGATCCACTTACAACCAATTGCCTTCTTGTCCTTTGGAAGCTTTACCAACCTCCATGTGTTGCTTTTGATGAGTGCTTGATGCTCATGATCCATGGCTTGGATCCATTCCTTCTTTTGAATTGCTTCACCTACACAAGTTGGTTCATCAAAAGAGGTAAGAAAAGCAAAGTTAGAGTTGTCCACCACTTGCTTTCCTTTTTCATCATAGGTTAGCCTTGATGGCTTAGCCCTTTGCCTTTGAGTCTTCCTTGAAGTTTGCTTTGGAGTGGCATCTCCATCTTCATCCAAGACATCTTGCACATCATGATGATTAGTAGGCACATCAACATCAACATCAACAACATTGGAAACATTCTCTTCATGAAAGATGACATCCCTACTTATGACAACTTTCTTTGTAGAAGGAATGTACACTTTGTAAGCCTTGCTTACTTCACTATAGCCAACAAACACACCCTTCTTTGATGAAGGATCTTCTTTAGTTCTATCATCAAGTGTGATATTGACAAAACATGTACATCCAAAGATCCTACAATGCTTGACACTCGGCCTTCTACCATAAAGAACCTCATGAGGAGTTTTACCATCCAAGGAAGCACTTGTCCATCTATTACATAGATAGTTAGCACATGCTAAAGCTTCCCCCCAAAAAGACTTAGCAAGATTAGCATGTAGTCTCATTGCCTTGGCACATTCACAAAGGGTTCTATTCTTCCTCTCGGCCACTCCATTCTGTTGTGGAGTCCTAGGACTAGACATCTCCCTCTTAATCCCATGTGCTATACAAAAGTCTTTGAACCTATTTGAGGTGTATTCCCCTCCATTATCAGATCTTAAGCATTTGATCTTTGTATTGAATTGGTTTTCCATTTCATTCTTGAACTTGACAAATGCAGCAAACACTTCATCCTTACTTTTAAGAAGATAGATCCAAGTATACCTACTAAAGTCATCAATGAAAGTTGCATACATCTTTGCCCCACCATTGCTAGTTGTACTAGAAGAATGAATATCAGAATGCACAAGTTGAAAAGCTTCTTTAGATCTAGAAGTAGATCTAGAATAAGCAAGTCTATGAGATTTGGACAAGGCACAATGTTCACAAACACTATTGTTTGCAACAAGACTTTTAGGGAGACCAAGAACAAGCTCTTTCTTTGCCATTACCTCCAAAGATTTGAAGTTGGGATGGCCCAACCTCTTGTGCCAAACTTCTTGGTTTGTCAATTGCTCCCTAGCCATACATCCTTCATGATTAGAGATCACACATGCATCAAGCTTGAAAAGTTTACCATGCCTCCTACCTTGAGCAATCAAGGATCCACATTTACTTATCAAACATGCATCTCCAATGAACTCCACATCAAGTCCTTTGTCAATCATTTGACTTACACTAAGCAAATTCTTAGTGATTGAAGGAATGTACAAAACATTTTCAAGATTTGCTTTCCTATTTGTTGAAAGGGAAATAGGAATAGTGCCTATGCCTTTGATGTCACATTGACCATCATTTGCAGTGTAGATGATGTTACCTTCTCCCTCATAAGACAATAAGGATGTAAAGTATTCCTTATGTCTTGTCATGTGAGATGAGGCTCCACTATCAATCCACCAAGGATCATTATCATCTATGTTGGCTAACAAACTTGAAGTCATAACAAGTGATTCACATGTGTTATGTTCTTCCTCATCTATTGTAAGATTTCCTTGCCTCTCTCCTTGCTCTCTTTTCTTCTTATAACATTCATTTGCAAAATGACCTTTTATCCCACAATAAAAGCACTTGAACTTTGACTTATTGTTCTTAGTAGAAGAGGAAGAGGAAGAGTGATCATCATGATCAAAGTTACCACCTTTGGACCATTTCCCTTTGCCTTTACCTTTGCCCTTGAATTTGCCTTTTGTGAAGAAAGCCTCTTCACCTCCACCTTGCAAGGATGCACCATCAAGCTTTGATTGCAACCTATGTTCTTCAGCCAATAAGATTTCTTGCAAGTCAACCACACTTGGCAAGACTCTTTGAATGGCAAAACTTTGCACAAGGTTAGCATGTTCATTTAGCAAACCATTCAACATAACTTGGACTATTTCACCATCTTTTATGTTCTCATCAATGCATGCTAAATCATCACTTAGGGACTTAACTCTCAAGATAAATGCATGAGCACTTTCACCCTCTCTTTGCCTACTAGAAAATATTTGTCTCCTTAGGGTCAATACCCTAGATGTGGACTTTGATTCAAAGAGCTTCTTTAAGGCATTCCATGCCTCACTTGCACTTTGACACTTTCCAACTTCCTTGAGAAGTTCATTTGTAACATTCATTTTAATGATATGAAGAGCCCTTTTGGCCTTCTTATCAAACCTTTGTTGCTCTTGAAGTGTGAGAGGTCTCTCTTCAATTTCTGCAACTATGTCCATGAGTTCATTCAACTCAAGTAAGGACTCCATCCTCACTTTCCAAGTAGAGTAGTTTGATGAACTCAACGTTTCACTAGACTCTAGCATGATCCCACCATTGGAAGCCATGATTCTAATGTTTCTTCAACTTTTAGGTTCTGTCCTAAAGCACTTAGCACTCACTTTTCTCTCAACAAATGATAGATAAAGAGATCTATGAAGATTTAGGACCCTAAAACACTTCTATCTTGAACCTAGATGGTTTCCAAGCATAGAAAGGAAGATTGAAACACATGCAACACTTTGCACACACTAAGAATGGATTACAAAATCAAACCAACCTGAACACACTCTTGCTTAAGCTCTCAAACTTTCCAGCAAGTGACCAAATCAAGTTATGGTGTGAAGAGTTACTTGCATTCTTAGAAAATACCCAAAACTAGGATGCCAAGATTACCTAGTAATGAACAAACTTGATCAACATATGATCAACACACTAAGATATTGATTCAACCTGTAAAACCACATGTAAACCACACTTCTAAAAGTTTATAAACTCCAGCAAGTGATAAATACAAGATTTAGAGGTGAATGAATGAGCACACTTAGTGAATCACAAGACTAGCTTCACTATCTTGTCAAATCTTGGTGTTTAGATGTAGATCTAAGATCACTTCACATGAGAATGTTCCTCAACCTGTTAAGAACCTGAAAACACACTTGCATAATGGTTAACACCTTCCAGCAAATGCTCCAATCAAATTACATAAGGAGAGTTACTTACATGCTCAACAAAGTACACCAAAAATTATGCCAAAATTGATGACAATCTTTACAATATGCTCTTCACAATGGAGCTTACAATATGTTCACCCAAAAAAGGGGATCTTTCATCCAAATGGGAGCTTTGCTCAGCCTTTAGGAGAATTACAACTCACTCAAAAGAGCATTTGTCATCCACTTAAGGAGAAGTTTCATCCACTTAAGGAGAGTGTTCATCCAAGAATGGAGATTGTCAACAATAGGATTGAAAAGAACATTGTTAGTATTGAATATGCACAAGCCTCACAATCACAAATGATTAGGTGTTATGATCTGATCCAAAATAGTTTCTTTTCAGCCTCTGATCTTCAATAGACCTGAAATATGCTTTTGATCCACAAGTTCAACTCACAAAACAAAGGTTAGTAAGATTTGATCAACAAAGCAATGCAAAATCATGCTAGAACTTGATCAAACATCCAAATATCACCAAAAATGGAATACTTACTGTAAATAGAAGCCAACCAGTTCTGATACCATGTGAAAAATACAGATCCTAAGTGGATCTAAACTCCAAGATCATTGGCTTGAATGCTTGCACTCCAAACTACATAAGCTAGGAATTGGCAACACATTCTATGCTACCTAGAATGCAAAGAACTTGATCAAAAAGCATTTATCACAAATGGAAACTTCCATAAACATCAAGTGCGGCCCAAAATAGCATTATACAGTCCATAATACATCAGCCTATCACTTTTGGAAAGCACCTAAGATCATACACAATAGCTTGAAGACAATACACACAACAATGCTCTCAATGGAGGAAGAAACAATGACAATGATCTACTGATCTCAATGAAGCATACAAAAGGTTTCTCCAACCTGTTCTCCACGACTTCCCTACTATTTATGGATGAGGAAGATGACTCTCTCTCCTCTCTCTAGAAGGTACTTGACCCTAGATATTCCCTATATAGGAAAAATAGCTAAAAATGGCTTATATGACCAAAATACATCAAAATGGTCTCATTTTGAAGGGTATGAAGTTTGACACTTCATCATACTGAAAAAATACAGTAAATAAAAACATTGTGTCCTGGTTCACACGTGTGAAACTCCAGAACTAAAACTATTTACAATTTTAGCCAATTTAGGCCTCAAACTAGCTAGGAAATGTTGACAATTTTCACACCTACATGGTGAATCCCAGAGAAGAAACGACCATGTAGGAGCTAGTGATATTCCTAGGCAATGTAAATAAAAAGTAGGCCCCTCTTAAATAAATTAGAGTGAGCCATCTTTTGATGGTGACCTCGAGCTATTTTCACTTGTAATTTCTAAACTAGTGGAATTGCCACTTAGGCTCCACATGGGCAGCCCTCTTGCTTATTTAAGGGGCCCCCTCTCTTGTGAGGGAGTTTTTATTGTATTGTCATTTCTCTTGCATGAATCAAGAAGATCCTCCATGAGTTATTGGCAATTTGGAAGCTCCTTGTTCATGGCTATTGTCTTGAGTGACATTCCTATGAACATGCTTTGATTTCTTTTGTTGTGGTTGTGGATTTAAGTAGATTTCCTGTTTTTTTTCTTTGCAATGTGGAATGTAGATGTGGATTAGTTTTCTTGCTTCTTGTTTATGTAAATGTTAAGATCCAGTTAAACTAAATAGGCTAAGATTGTGGTTCAATTCTTGCATATTCACTAACAATGTTGTCCTTGGGTATTCCAAAAATCAAGAGATGAGTATTTCTTGATTCTTGGGATGCTAGTATCATGTTAGATAGTTAGTTTCTTGTTTCTTGATGCTTGATCTATAGATTAATCTTGATGCCATACTGTTCCGCGATTTCTTAGAGTAATTTAGTAGACAGAATCGTAGATTGCTCTCTTGTTTAGAATGCTAATCTGAATTGAGCAAGGATTGGTTACATGGATTGTGAATACATGTAGCTGGAGTGAATGAAACTGTTTCATCCCACTGACAGGCTGGGAATACAAGTGGTAAGCTGATAAACGACCTGACCAGAAACTGAAAGCCTTATAGGGAGCTGTAGCAGTAATGCCACATTAACGGGAATCAAATCAGCTACAGTATCCATGACGGGAGAATGTATGGTGTTCAGTGTGCACGCAAAATCATACAGCGAACGAGTGTCCAGTCTTAAAGCAAAATCCTAGATTGACACATAGATTCTGTCATCTGTGCGATGCAACATCGCACGATACGACATTTTGCCGGTTTAACCCCCGAATTGTTCAACAGAAGAGAAGTCCTTATCAAACTTCTTATCCATATCATCAAGGGGCACTAAACGCGGCATCGAGGTACGGTGCACCGAATCAACAACAACGTATGGCCTTACCTGCACCACTAGGGCCAGTCAATCAACAAGTGGCCCATGTAAATTTGACAGCAGCGGAACCATAGATGCAAGTACCACCTCAACCTGAGCAGCAGCAATGGTATGGACCAGATGAACCATTTATGGATCCTACCATAAATGAATATTTTGCGGCCTATGCAGCTCAAACTTAACGTCAAGACGGGAGGAACTACGGCTGCTACGGATGTGGCAAAGGACACAGAATTGCGGAATGTCCCTACAAGGGACAGTATACATCCTTCTGTCAAGAATGCGGTTATGGACACTGTTACAAGAATTGTCCATTAAAATCTGGAACCAGTGCACCTCTCAACTTCATTGCGATACAACAACCAGCAGTTCTAGCAGGGATGCCATCGGAAAGACAACAATTCCACGCTCATGTGTTAGCCGTCACGCGAGCATCGAAGAGGAAGGAAGTGGCTCTCTCACCACCACCCTCGGTCACTGACGACCAACCCTCAACTTCAGTGCCATATCCGAATGTGAGGGAAGAAAGAAGACAGTACCAAAAAATACGACACTGGGTATAGAAGGCACAAGTGGAGGAAAAAGAGTAGGAAAGGGACAATCCCACGAAACCTCCAATTGGCGGCGAACGGGAACCGCAAGCGGGCTCACCATTGTGCACTGATCAGAATGATCGGATGCACCAACATGAACCACCTTTTCACATGGTGGAGTCCGAGGAACCACGCACTGAAAGACTCACACTTTTACTGGCAAGCCGTGTTAGTTTACCACTCGGGGAGCTACTACGGATTGCACCACAAGCAAAAAGCCTTCTAGCTGAATGGGCCAAAGTGGAAGAGGAGCAGGTAGCGCCTGAGCCCATATATTGTACGGGCTACGAAGAAACAAGTAACGTCCTCCACATCGGGGCAGCATGGAAAAGTGAAGAACACAACATCACTTTGCCAATCAAACACAAGAGATATGAGGACGAGGCAGCAGCAGTAGATGGAGGATCAGATGTCAATTTGATCTCCACTACTTTATATGAAAAGTGGGGTTTACAAGGGTTGAAACCAGCAAGATTCGCCATCAAGTTGGCGGATCAATCCTGTGTGAAACCAAAAGGTGTAGTTGCCGATATCTCTATAAAAATAACAGGCATGCAGTTTGTGATCACTTTTGTAGCCATGGATATACCTGAATCTCCAACTGCATACCGTGTATTACTGGGAAGACCATGGTTGAGGACTGCACAAGTAGTACACAACTGGGGTATGGGGAAACTCACCTTCAATAACAGAGAGCAGGTTGTAAAGGTTGATCCAACCACATGGGTGGTGAAACCTATTGCACCCAAAGCTGATGACAGATCATCCACGACAGATCACGCGATTGATCACCCAAGGCCAGCCAAGGGAGGACACCATGATTCAGAGACGGATGTCGTTTGATGGACGGATGCATTAGCAACTATTGACTGTCGGGCATGTCAATATGAATCAGATCCTGAACCCAGCACATCTTCACCCAAGCGTTACACTATGGACACACCAATCACATTTGGGGTGAATATGATAAATGTAGCATGGTTGTCAACAGAACCTATTGAGAATTCAGTGGACGATGATTTAGTCCCTTGGCAACATGCTCTAGCTTATAATAAGGAGATTGAGCTGACTGATGAGCAAGTCCTACACCACATCGACCCAGATCGTTACGGAATCAAGAAAGTACCAGCTCAACCACCGCAAAAGTCTGCTATGGGCCAAACAAGCCCTCAAGGCTTGCCAACAGTACATGGAGAAGAAGGCCCAGCCCACCCCCGTGGTGATTCCACCACCACCTGTTTTTTACGTTGCATAGGCCAGTACAAGCCAGAACCAAAGCCAACAAGCAGCAAGGAGATTTAGTCAAGATCAAGGATCCGAAGGCCAAGACCAAGGACCAACAGATACAGGTGCTGAGACACGAGACCAAGGCCAAGGTGCAGGTCCCAGCCAAAGCCAAGAAGAAGGACACGCAACATCAACCAGAGGTTCGCGCACCATATCTGTCAGCTGGGCCTTCCGAAGACCAAAGTCCGTGGAGGAGAAAATAAACGAATTCCTAGCAAAGTATCCCCACGAGTCATCTAGAGGCGCCTGACAAATATCGTTTTCAGCTCAAACAATAAAGGGCAAGGAGCTGCAAGCATTACCTGCCCTCCAACCACAACCAGAGTGGCGTCAGCAGCTATTTGAAAGAGAGCATGCGGCCATCAGGGCCTACGTGACAAGTCCGTAACAACTACGGGTGAACGCACATTTCCTGTCATGCAAACGACGATCCAAATGGGTGGAATGCGGAACCTCTCTGGACAAGATTACAATTCAAAATTTCAATTGGCCGATCATTCCATCATAGTGCGGTTGGACTACGGATGTAGATGCCAGAAGGGCTCTCACCATATTTGTCAATAACTACTTCAACTGCCCTGATCCAACAGTCCGCGGGGCAGCCACTTACGCCCGGGACTTAGTGCATTTAATGGGGATAGAAACTAGATGGGAGAATTTTCTCCCCCCCCCATATTCTTTGATCTTAATAAGGCGCTAGCTTCCGACAAAGTCGAAGATCAGCTGCCAGTCGCTCGTGTGTATTAGCAAGCCGCCCTTCTTGACCATCCCTGGACGCGCAGATTCCAAGCGTGGGTCAACCAAGACTGGCTGACAGGAGTCCACAAGTCCTTCACATGCCCAAGGACTTGAAGAAACTGGACTGCCTCAACTTTATGGAAGAAGTCACGGGCTACCTGATCCAACAAAGGCGGGCCAAGAATACTCTTCACTGAATCGGCAGAGTGCCGAGGGACCGGCACTACTTCAGGCCGTGGGTCCTGTTGGGGGTATTCCCAACGAATCAAAGTTCCAGGTGCCATGGTATGGCATGGGTGCCATGGGTGCCGTACAAGACACCCAAGGCACCTGTTTTTTTTTTTTTTTAATCTAGTCATTTTTTTAGTTTTGCCTTATACTTGACCTTGTCGATGTTTACCAAATCCATGTAATGGATCATGTATGATTTTGAGAACTATAAAACGAGGGACTACAAAAAGAAGTAAAAAGATGGCAAAATTCAGCAAAAGCCTCAACCCCATTACCTTCCAAAACTGTGAGTAAAATGAACAAAAAAGGAAAAAAATTGTTTTAAAAAATGGAACATTTACATGTTGAACTGATGCAAAACGGAATTCAAATGAGAATTATTGTCTGACATTGATATTGGTTTGGACTGCAGGAGAAGAAAAACGTGATGATATTCTATGTATCTGTGCTTGAAAGTGATATCGGAAATACAAATCTGTAATAAACAAAAGGAGACTAGAGACTGGTATCGCTTTTAAGTGCACAAACACATATTCTAGACTAAAAAGCTATTAAGGGCGCTTAAAAATGATGTCGAAAATAAATATAGGGAAAATATTTTTTGATGTAGCGCTCTGATATTGCTTTCAAGCGTATAAAGAGGTATGGTATGCTAGATAGCAAGAGATGGAGCTTGAAAATGATATCGCAGAAAACAGAGATCGAAAATCAATAAATTTGGAATTCTGTTTGAGGGTAGTTATAAAAAAAAATTCGCATTTGTGAAGCGAAAAAAGAATGCCAAGTGGCGCAAATCTACGCGTCCACGTCGTCGTACATAGCCATCAATGCGAACAAATTGGAGGCACATGGTACATACCACGTGTCAAGTTGGGATTCGTCCACGTCTGTCCATCCGTACAACAAATTTAATGCGACGTGGCAGTTGACACGTGCGAAAGATACACCTATTGTCATGATGACACTTGCACGAATCCAAATGTTACGTAGAAGTCTTATATCACTGTTTCTATTGGTCCACATGGCAACTAAAATGGAAAAAAATAAAATAAAAAGGTATCTTTCTCAAAGGCCCTCTTCAGGCTTAAACTTTCTCTAATGAATATACATGTTTGATATTCAAGATATCTATATTTTCGCTTACATATATTACAAGATGTAGAAATCTTAAAATACTCAAAAGGCGAGTGTACATTCTATCCAGTGTCTGCTTGTGAAGGAGCAAAAAAATGTACAAGGTCATTGAAATGCATAAAGAAAGTTGACCTTGGAGAATGATTGGAATGGTGACTAAATCTCTAAATTTGACATAATGGTCATAGTTAATCTCAGGGTTCTATTGTACAGTATGGAATACATGCAAAAAGGGACGAAAAAATGACTTGAAGTACTCTACGTCCTCGGATATTTCAAACTCAGAGAGAAAACTTTGACAGGGGGCCTTCCCTTTCAAATCGAGAACTAGAAGCCATTGGTGATTTAAGAAAATCAAATATCAATTCTATGTGAGAGAGGGTTGTTCACCAAATGGAGGCGAGTCGTAGCACACACATTATCGATATGTATGAAAAATAGCGATAGTGTTAAAGGCCAGTATCGCTTTTGTGTGCATGCGATGTAGAGGTCTTAGAGAGGAAAGAAGGACCAGACACAGAAGCGATATTTGTAAAATTCAAGAAAATATGTATAGCAAATAACAGTACGTAGGGATCAATGTCACTTTTGTGTGCACGAGGTGCAGTTGTTATATGGGATGGAATGAAGATCACACACAGAAGCGATACTTGCAAAAATCGAGGAAAAAAAAAGTGACCAAGAAGATCGGGTTTTGTGTCCTTTATACTTTTCGCTCAAACATGTGAGTCAACAAGTAAATCTACCATGTGGCACTTTCTCATTGATGAACTGGGCTTGCACATGCTCAAGCCTCCGAGCTTGAACACTCTTGAGCATTCTAGCTCAGTTACTTAGAGTTGATTAGAGATTGCTATTGTGCTTACTGCTTATCAGTAGTCACGCTTAATTGAGACTTATATTTTAGTCGCCCAAAAATAGCTTAGAGTACGTGGCTTCAATTTGCAAACTTGTTGTACTCATTTACTTATGTTTCGCTTTCATACTGAATCAATACTATCTTCTTATTGCATTCAGCTTCGTCTCAGAATGTATGCGTTTC
The DNA here is from genome assembly GCA_029204225.1 of Diphasiastrum complanatum. NCBI lineage: Eukaryota > Viridiplantae > Streptophyta > Lycopodiopsida > Lycopodiales > Lycopodiaceae > Diphasiastrum > Diphasiastrum complanatum. Next base: position 5,361,483 of record CM055099.1, read on the forward strand.
TGTAATTCCTCATGACTGATTATTTTTCTGATAATTCAATGCTTTAAATATTTGGCTACGTGATCACTGTAGTACTAATGATTTCGAAGTTAGTTACTATAAGATTGAACGTGATTCCAATCACTATTGTTTTGTTTGAAATTGATAGGCGTAGTCATGCATGAAGAAAGAGAAAGATAATTTATTCTGCTGCACACAATAAATTTTCTTTCTTGTCGTTCGAATTCTTTTTATCCGAATATTATTCAACCTATCTTTTATACACCTCGTGCCAACACTTGTGAGATATTGTTGCTATTAGTTCGATTCATGGTATTCAATCTAATGTGTATTCACAAATTCTGTTTCAATTTGAACATTACACCTCGGTTGCTTTGTTTCAATGTAGGGCTCCAAATTAGTGGCTACAATGCATGCCCCGTTTGTGGCGAGTGTTTTCCAGCACATCACTCACAACATTTACGAAAGATGGTTTATGAGGGCCACACTCGATACCTTCCACCCGATCACCCTATGCGTGATGGACTTGTTGGTCAACGTCCCCACTCCATAAAGGTACAATACATATTTGGGCCAATTAATGTCATTTATTTTTTTAAGAGTTACTCTCTTTAGATATTTTCTAATGATAATCTCAATTAAATGTGTGTGCTTGTTTCTTAATATTGTAGGCAAGTGATTGGCTTCAAATCTGGAGATCCAATCAAGATCTAGGACAACTCCCTCCTGGCATAAAGAGGTTATCAATATTTCATGAACTTCCATAATGGGAGGAATTGTTGATAAACCATCTTTTGAACCCGATGCACATATTCAATAATGTTGGGAGCACAATTTTGGAGCACTTGACTGGTGCCAAAGATAAAAAAAAAAGGCACACGAGATGACTTAAAAGAAGTGGAAAAGATGGCCGATTCATGGCCACAAATGGTGGGGAATTCAATTGTCCTCCCAAAGGCTCCATGGATCTTCTCGAGGAGAGAAGTGGCAATTGTAAAGAAGGCAATAGCCTCATTTCGTACTCTGACAAGATAGTGCACGTGATGGCTAAAGGGTGCCTTCACAAGTGACAACAAGCTAAGTGGACTAAAGTCTCATGATTGGCATAAATTTTTAAAGGTTGGCATGTTTTTTGATGTTGCCTCCACCTCAATATTGAACACTACATTCTATAGCATGCCTTATTTCATGATCTCATTGCACATATATGTATCTCAATGACCATATTATTTTTGCGCATGCAGTTTGTGCTTCCCTTGGTGTTGAGAGGATTTCTGGCAGAGGAGTTAAAGACTGCAATCTACAAAATCAGTGGTTTGGCGAGGTACAATCAATGCAAATTTGAATCACATAATTTTTTTTTGAGATGATTTAAGACTCATGATCTAACTAATGCATGTAATATTGTTGTTTATTTATCTTATGAAGATACATTTCATCCAAGGAGATACCGCTAGTATCCATTGAGACGTCAAGACAAAGCTCCATCCATACAATACGTTTGATCAAGAAGCACTTTCCCACATCCATTCTCACCATTCAAATGCATCTCATTGTGCATTTGGTAGATGAGGCCATGGATCTAGATCTCCTTTATTAGCAAGCATACATATAGGCATCACAAAAGCATCATAATTTGAGTTTTGAACATCCAAACCATCTTCATCATGAGTAAGATTACCTCAAAAAAAAAACACTTAACGTCGCACATTGGCATTACACAGGGGAAGGCCCGAAGCTCTCGGGCCTTGCTTGTTGGTCGAGGCCTGCCCTCAGGCTCCCGCCCTCAAACAAGGGCCATCCCAAGCAAGGAAGGCTCTTAGACGAGGCCAAATTATAAATAGAAACTAAAGACCTTGGGATTGTATCGTCAACTTCATTATAATTGCATGTCTAGATGCCCAAAGTAGCATAGGACAAGTTTGTGAAATGCTTCTTGTTTCCAAGGGAGGCTCTAACTTGGGAGAAACTTTGGATGCCAAGCTAATCGATTAAACCAACCCACCTTGGCTTGAGTGAGCTAGATACAATAGAATTTTGAGGCAACTCCAAAAACCACTATGTCTTTGCGTTCCCAAACTCCTTTCCAGGAAACTCTCTACAACTTTAATAATTTCTTGTTAACTTTTTCTTATTTAGGGTCACATGGAGTGGGGTGTTAAATCCAAAAAGACCCAAATCCATAATTTTAATTGGTGGAGCCCCTCCAAGAGGCCTTCCCCCCATTTCATAAGGGGTGAGAGTTGCCTCTAAATTGTATTGAAAGGTGCCACCTTGGGGTAACTCAATGATACTAAGTGGTGGGACCTTGCTCTCCCCTTAGATTCCTTATCTAATTTGAATTTAAATGATAACCGCTTTGTCCTCCAAATGAAAGGGCCTTTTCACATGGAATGATGTGGAAGGACTTGGCTTTCAAATTGGGGGGTAAGTGCAAATTTTGAACTCTTCCATGTGAAACCACCCTTAGTAGAATGTTGACAAAAGCACATCATGTGGATAATGCATTTAGGGGTTTAGGGGTACCAAGCCCTTCCATGCAGGAGGCCCAAGGGTGGGAGACCAAGGGCAAGGCCCTCTCTGCATAGAAGGCCATGGGAAGCAGCGCCCTCCCTGCACGGAAGGCCATGGGAGTGGGACCTTCCACTATGTAATGTCAGGTTAGAGGGTGGAGAGATAATACACATTTGGAGAGAGAGTGAGAAAATTTGGACAGAATGGAATATGGAGGAGAGAGAAAGGTGGAAACATATTCTACCTCTGAAGGGGTCTCTCTCTAGAATACAAAGGAAAGCATAGCACTTGAGTTTATGAGAGAAGCACATAATGTGAAGTATGCATTTTGAGAGATGAGCATATTCCACATCATGATTAAAGCAATCATTTAATGGAGAAGTTGGGTGATACCACCATCTCTTTAATATGTATCATATCTCCCTACCCTTACATTTTTCAACGTCCCACCACTCTCACTACATTGGTGCTTCAAATATGCTCCCCCCATTTCAAGTACAAATTTGTGTTGACTTCACAAGGGTATATGATGGAAAACTACTACCATCATATATTATTACTTATATGTTATTTATTCTTGTCATATCCCTATCCATGCACACTTTAAATCGATGTGCAATCCTTGAAATAAGAAAAGAAAAAACTAACCACTAGACCATAGTTCCAAGACATTGCCTGAATTGAGTTTTGTCTTGCCACCTCAATGGATGCTAGCGGTATCTTTTTGGGTGAAAGTATCTTCATAAGAAAAGTAAACAACAATAACATATGTATAATGTTAGATCATCATTTTAAATCATCTCTCTAAAAAATAATATATTTTTCATCGATCATACCTCACCAAACCACTGCGTTTGTAGATTGCACTCTTGAGCTCCTCCGTCAAAAACCCTAAAAAATAAAACTCGAAAAAATAAATCCAAAAAATAAACTCAAAAAAATAAAACTCGAAAAACGAAACTCAAAAAATAAATTCGAAAAATCAGGGCTCGAAAAGTCTATTATCGAAAACTAATGGATCGAAAAAATATTATTCATTATAAAATGTGATGCATGCCAGAGGATGGAGAAACCCAGCTTCGCAACACATTGGCCGCTTACTCCAATTATCCCCTTAGCACCCTTTGAGAAGTGGGGGATAGATTTTGTAGGACCTATCAAACCGATCACGCGTAAAACTTGTCGTCGTCACATACTCGTTGCCACGGACTATGCTACCAAGATGGTAGAGGCCGAAGCCACAATTAAGAACGATGCTAAGACTGTAGCAAAGTTTTTACTCCAAAACATTATCATGCAATATGGTTGTTTCTTAGAACTTGTTAGCGATAGGGAAACCCATTTTTTTAATCAGACCATTCAAGCCATGTTGTCATATTTTTCTATTACACATTGCCAAACCACTCCATATAATCCAAAAGCAAATGGGCTTATGGAGCAGGCAAATGGAATTCTATGTAAAATTTTGAATAAAGTAACGGAAACACATTCTTCTGATTGGGATCAGAAGTTATTGTCTATCTTATGGGCATATAGAACTGCTGAAAAGATTACAACTAGGCAAACTCCATACTATCTTGTGTATGGAATGCATCCCATACTACCAATAGAATTCGAAGTTCCGATGTTTCACGTTAGTAATGAAGAGCGAATGGATGAACACGATAGTCTCCGAGAGCAGATGATTTCTTTGACGCAAGTGGAAGAGGATCGTCATCTTTCATTAATCAAGACTGAACGAGTCCAGAGTAAAAGAAAAGAAATTTTTGATCAATCCATTAAGAAAATAAAAATTAAATAAGGGGACTATGTGCTTCTGTATGATAACAGACACATGTTGTTTCCTGAAAAATTACATACCAGATGGATGGGACCGTATAAAGTCATAGAAGTTTTTAATAATGGATCACTTCAGTTAGCTGATTTGAGATGTAGAAATGTCAATAAATCAAGATAGTACATCAAGTAATGGAAGAGAAGCATAAGTGAGAATGTTAAAGTGGATACCACCTGAAACTTGACTCTATTTACCATAAAAGATGAGCCATAAAGACTTGGCCATCCTTCTTGAAGATCCCCTTGAAATCATATATTGAGGAGGCTCCTCCTCAAACCTCGACCCCATCACATCTTGTTAATCTTCAATAGATATGATTTGAGATGCATCTTGAGATGCCTTGAGCTCGGCCCCTTCCAAGGTTGAATGTAGATCTTCATAAAATATGACTCTCAATCACTTTTGAACTAGAGAGTATAATGGCTTTATAGGCCTCCTTGGTGGATAAGCATCCAACCATGATCTATGAGCTTGGATCATCCTTCCTCCTTGTTTCCAAGGGAATATGTGCAAAGCAAGAACCTCCAAAGACAATAAGATAATCAACCTTAGGCTTCTTGAATAATACTTCATATGGTGTATTTCCTCCAAGAGCTCCATCACTCCTCAAAGCTTTGATCTTCAATGAGAACATATGCTTTGAATAATAGGAAATAATCATGCATCGTAAATCTTGAATAAAGAAGAAATGTGCATCTTGTGTGATCATCCTCCTTTGAAGACTTGGATACATAAGCAACATCAAGAGATTTTGCACTCTCTCTTGGGTTCGATTTGTAGGTGCCTTCATGTCTAGATCCATATGCAAGGATCTCACCATCCTTCTTGATCACACAATTGTCAATATGGAAATTGACATCAAGACCACCATCAAGTAATTTGCCAACACTTATGAGATTCTTTGTAATCTTGGGAACAAAAAGAGCCTTTTGAAAAGATAGAACTTTTGATGATGCAAGCTTCAAGGGAATAGTCCCTACTCCTTCAATTTTGAACTCTTGATCACTTGCAATATATATGGACTTCTTGATTCCTTCATAAGGCATAATAGTTGTAAAAGAATCCTTGGAGCTACACATATGTGAAGATGCTCCACTATCAATATACCAAGAGTCATCCATATTGAAGGTGGAAGAGGAGAATATTGATGCCATGAGTGAGCATTCTCCATCACTTGCAATAAAGTCTTCTTTCTCACGAGAGATGTTGGCTTGCTTAAATTGATTCTTCTTCTTGAAGCAATTGGTGGCATAGTGGCCTTTCTTGCCACAAAAGAAGAACTTGACATCTTTCTTCTTCTTCTTCTTTGAAGTAGAATATTGAGAGGAATCGTCATCCTCTTCATCTTGGTCTTTTGCTTTGTCCTTAGAGAAGTGTTGATGTTGCTTTTTGCTCCTCTCTTTGTGCTTGGCAAATAAAACTTTGTCTTCACTATTATGATTGAGTTACAATTTGTCCATCCTTAGTAGCTTCTTCTCATGCCTTGATTCTTCAGCCATTAGCACTCCTTGCAAAGTGTCTAAAGTAGGTAGTTCTTCCTTGATGACATAGGATTGGACAAGGTTCCCATACTCATCTCTCAAGCCATTAACTATGACTTGGACTAGCTCACTTTGATTTATAGATCCTCCAATGCAAGCAAGCTCCCTATGAGTATCTTTCACTCTCAACACATAATTAGTGGCACTCTCATCACCCTTTTGAGAGCTTTGGAAGATTTGATTTCTAAGAGTGAGGAGCCTAGAGGTACTTTTGGCTTCATAAATAGCTTTGAGAGTATCCCAAGCTTGCTTGGCCGAGTTGCAATCACCAATATCTCTCAAAATCTCATTAGAGACCTTCATCTTGATAAAGTGGAGAGCCATCCTAGATCTCTTCTTGTACTTTTGTGATTCTTGAAGGACTTGAAGCTCCTCCTCAATCTCAAGTACAATGTCCATCACATCTCCATTCTAACCTTCCAAATATAATAGTTTAGTCTTTTACTAGATTCCAATAGGTAGGGACCCATGGATGCCATAGGATTCTTGAAAGGTGTACTACCAGCTCCTATGTAAGATCTTGTAGCAAAATGTGAGATGGATCTCAATAGCTCTACCAATCTCTCTCAAACTAGATCAACCTCTCATCAATTGATGGAGTATAGGAAAATTTTGGGTCAAACTATCTTTGGCTTGTGTGAAACACTCCAAAAATCCACAAACCACTCAAATACAAGCCAATTGTATGAAAGAAAGTGGCTATGACCTCAAAATGATGACTAGATCTCAAATAGATGACATTGGCAAGCCTCTTCTTGAATTTTTTGGTCAAATTAGCATAATAGAGTCAAAAATAAAAGTGCCAACCAAGTTGGGTGCCCTACCCACCTTGATTCAATTGAATATAACTTTTGATTGGGAGATCCAATCGCTATGAAGTCGATTGCTACACAGACTAGACTCAAATAGTTTTGAAACTAGCTATCAAGCACCAATTTTGGATCACAGATGGAAGAGAACCACCAAAATGAATTGGGCTTTCCTTCACATGTGTTTGAGCAGGAAAATCTGTACAGTACCAGATCTGGTCCAATCCATATGATAATGAACCCTCTTGATCCAAAAATCCTTGAGATAGCATGGGAGATGCAAACTACTCTCTCTAGATCTTGATTTTCATGAAATTTTTGAAACTTTGGATGAAACAAGCATCAAACACTTTGGTAGGCTTTGATACCATGTGAAATTTCACACATGTGGGAATTTTCTAATGTGTGTGAATGATCTCCTAAGCAAGCTTATGCACTTTTAGATCAATGCTAGATTGAAATCCAAGATTTAGATCAAAAATCTAAGGCAAAGAGACAAAGATAGATGCATAGATTGATAACCAAAGACTTAGAGTTTGCTTTAAACAGGAACACAGATCATGCTACACAGTAACACAGACAGAAAACACTCTCCACGCCAAGCTCATGTAGCAACAGTATTTCTCAAAATGAAATTACATTGTACATATAGTTGTTCACTCAGGCAACCCATGCATGACCCAGGTTGCCATTAGCGGGATGCGTGTCCCATCGACTTGCCTCGTGGTGAGGCCAACTGATCCTTATCGACTGATAGGACCCACAGTACAATAGCACAGTGATTCTACTTTAATTCTAACTCTCTCCCTTAAAGTAGAGTCTACTTTTTATACAGTCATATACATAGCTTTAAAGTCAACAAACTTTCAGTATAGAAAGCTTTGATCTAAACTATTCAAACTTTTCTCCAACAAGTGGCTTAGTGAAAATATCAGCTAGTTGTTCTTCCGTACTACAATGAATAACATGAATTTCATGACTCAGCAGCCTCTCACATATAAAGTGATACTGAATCTCAATGTGTTTAGTTCTATCATGGAACACTAGCTGAATGCCACTCTGACTGTCGCTATGTAAAGTTGTGGAATTTTTCTGCCTCATGCCAACGTCTTCCAAGATTTGTCTCAACCATATAGCTTCCTGTGCTGCACTACACATTGCCTTATACTCTACTTATGTGGTGGATAGAGCAATTGTACTTTGCTTCTTACTAGACCAGGAAAAGCAACTGCCACAAAGCTGGAATACATACCCTGTGGTGGATCTATGATCATCATAGTCACCTCCCCAATCCGCATCCACATAGCCACACAACTCAGGTAAACCCTCATGCTCCCTGTAAATCAAGCCATAATATGAAGTGCCTTCTACATAACACAGAATGCGCTTAGCTGTCTTCCAATGCATTTTCGTAGGTGCTGCCATAAACTGACTTACAATACCAACAACATAGCATATATCTAGTCTAGTTGTGGTAAGGTAAATCAAGCTCTCTACTAACTGCCTATACAGCGTAGCATCAAATACTGTGACTCATCAAGCTTAGAAAGCTTTTTACTAGTTCAATAGGAGTATTCACTAGTTTGCAATCCTGCAACCTAAACTTGCGCAGCAACTCTTTGACATACTTCACCTATGTTAAACCCACTTCGTGTCCTTTTTGCCACACCTCTACTCCAAGGCAATAATGCATCAGGCTGAGATTTGTCATCTCGAATTGTTCCATGAGGTCTTTCTTGATCATGTCTATCATCTCTTGAATATTTCTCGTAATAATCAAGTCATCAACATAAAGAGAAATCAAAGCAACCATACCATCAAAGCATAAGACATACAGATTTGGATCAGAATGTGTTCTCACCATCTCCTTTGAACGAAAGTAGGCATCAATCCTGCTATACCACGCACGTGGTGCCTGTTTAAGACCATAAAGCACTTTCTTCAAGCGACATACTTTATTTTCCTGTCCTTTTGCTACAAATCCTTCAGGTTGATCCATGAACACCTCTTCTTCTAACTCACCATTTAGAAAAGCAAATTTCACATCCATCTGATGTAAAGGCCAACCAAAATGTGAAGCTAAAGCAACAAGTAGACGTAGAGTATTCCAGTTATATACTGGTGCAAAGGTCTCCTAATAGTTTATCCCTTTACTTTGTGCATACCCTTTGATCACCAATCTTGCTTTGTGCTTTGCTATACTTCCATTTAGTCCTGTATACCCATTTACAGCCAATGGGTTTCTTGCCAGCTGGTAAGGACATGGTCCTCATAGGCCCGCATAAGTATGTGTGGTCAAATCCAGGATGTTCTTTACCCTTGCAACACCACCTTTATTGAACTTCTCTCGATGTTGCTTCCCATATACACATGATTCGCATATTGATTTCAAGTGGTCTTCTATGGTAGGCAATCATGTTACCATTCCAATTTCCTCATCAAACTAAGGTTTCCTAAGTTCAAATGACCAAGCCTCTTATGCCACAACTCAGTTTGCGATGGAATAGACGATACGAGTCCATGTTGCCCCTTGATTGTAGCATTCAACCTGTAGAATTTTGTATTGGGCTCCCTAACTCCATCCCCAATAACTCTAAACTTTTGGTTCACATCCTTCACAAAGCAACGATCATGGGCAAATTCTACTTGCAACTTTTGATCAGTAATGACACCAACAGAAAGTAGATTTTTCTACAAACCTAGTACGTAAAGTACCTCCCTGATCATCCTACTTTTGCCATTAGGTAGTTGGATTGAAACGGTGCCTATCCCCTTGATCTTGCACACATCACCATTTGCTTGTGATACGTACATTCCATTATCCAACACTTTCAAGCTACTGAACCCAATCCTTATTACCTGTCATGTGTCTTGTGGCTTCCGAGTCAATATACCACGCTTGATCATCTTGATTAGATGACAATGCTAATATGAAGACGCTAGAGTCTTCAATCTCACCCTCATCAACAAGGTTACCTACTTGCTTTGGTTTTCCCTTGCTTGATTTTGCTAGGAATTTCTGACATTCACTCTTCCAATGACTCTTTTTACCCAAATGGAAGCACTTATCTTTCTTCTTGGTCTTGCTGGAAGATCCCTCATCCTTTGAGTCTTGGTGAATTGCTGCTTAGACTTCTTCTTGCCCTTGCCTTGTCTTGTTTTTGGCGTGTCGCAAGTGTCTGATTGTCAGTATTTGGTATGAACATTTTAAGAGATGTAATGAAACTGTCTCTGAGCTGTCATGAAGTTTGGTAGGGATTAGACACCATTAGGAGGCTCAAAACACTCAAAAATAGTGTATTTTTGATGATCTTTGAGCATGAATACCTCTCAATTGGGGGTCTGAACCTATTGGTTCTTGTTACAAGCTTAAAGATATGTTTATCGCCTCTGATTTGAACCATCATGCATCCAATTTGGATAGATGTGCATTAGAAACCAACATATTGAGGTTTTGCTTGTTGAAGGAGGACAAGAATGCATTTTTTGCATGATCTGAGCTTATGATTGCTTGCTAGACCTCTTAGAAACTTCTATGTCTCTCTAATGAGCCTTAGTAGAGTGCTTGTGACCTCTGATCCAAGGCTTATTGGGTTGGGATGTGATTTTTTATGATTCCTCTCTCCAAAAGTGTGCCCTCTTACTTGTTTTTTATGCATTTACTGCTTGCACGTGTGAAGCCAGGGTGGCAGGGTGATGTGGAAATGCCTTGAAGATCCACTCTTCCTCTGTACAGTGCTTTACAACAACCAATTTGGTGTCCTATAGAGAAAGTTATGGCCGTCTGAAGTTTGCCAAGTTTTGAACTAAGATTTGCAAAATTTTGGAATTGTTCTGATGCATGCATGTTTGTAAATCAGTATAGTGCTTTTCTGTTGATGGAAATGTATGGATAGACCTGTATGCATGTTTAAATACATGTTTCATGCGCAACCAGGGAGTTTGTTCAGTAGAATTCTTGCATGTAGCTATTTTTGGCAATTCTAGATCAAAAAACAGATTTCCTAGCAAATAGGCTATTTAGGAAAAAATTTCTTGTTTTTTGAAAAAGTCTGTGCATGTCAAGTTAGTTCCATGCAGGATCTTTTGAAATAATTTCAATTTGAGACAGTGCTTGTGTTTTTGCAAAAGCGATTTTTTTAATCGATTTTTACAGTTGGTCCATTTTGAATGGATTTCAAAAATCCCAGTTATTTCGTAAATTTTAGTATTTGGTCATAAAAAGTTGTTGTTGTTTAATTTGATCTGATATTGATTTTGCAAAAGTTTGCACAAAAGACTGAAAGACCTTGCTGAATAATATCAGCCAATTATGAAGGATTTGAACATTTCACTTATTAGTTGATAATTGGATCTCGACTAATTCAAGCAAATTTTGCATGTCAGGAAATCAATATGGCAGATGTGAAGAATTGCCAAAAATTGGCAAATCTAGCTTGATCAAAAACCATGTAGTATAATGTAAATTTTGTACATAAGTGGATTCCACACATGCGAGGCCAAGATGCCATGTGGCAATCCACTCCTAATGTAGGTTAGGTCAAGTCCATAGGGTTGGTCATGTCATTTTGGTAGTGATTGCTAGTTTATAGGACCTAAATCCTAGATTTAAGGTGAAAATTTGACCAACTAGCTATCTACCAAGCATGGCTCTAGGAAATAGACCAGGGTTTCATTTTAGGGCAAGAAGAGTGAGTTAACTTCCTTATTGCATGCTGGAAATCCACCTAACTTCAAGAAGGAAGTCGAATTTGCTATGTATTCCAAGCTCCCATAGTGAGAAGATAGAAAATTTTTGGAGCCTCAAGGAGAAACTCAAGTTTCCTCTCATTGTATGGTGATTACTCTTGATTTCCCATGAAACCCAGCTTTGGCACTTTGTAAACACTGTCTACAGGCCGTACTACAGCCTTATTTCCACACGTGTGGAGTTGGATTACATTAATTGATCAATGCTTTGATTGTCTCTACTTGTTTCCTATCAAGCTGCTAAACTAGATCTTGTTTTTTGATGACTAGTTTCTGATTAATCTAGGCAGGCGGTAGCTAAAAGGGCTATGCCTTGAGGGGGAGTGTTAGAAAGTGTCAAACAACACCCCAAGAACATAAAGGGACGGGTAGCTCAGTGGTAGAGCACCCCACCGGAATGGGGGAGGTCCTAGGTTCAATCCCTAGCCCGACCACACACACCAAGTGTAAAAACTTTTCACATGGTATCAGAGCCAAGTACAAGACCATAAGCCATTGATCTAATGCAAATCCATTTTTAGCAAGTTTTGGTGCTAAAAACTAGTATTGAGAGGGCAAGCTAGAATCTTGATTTTGGTGAGGAGATTTGATCCCAAACTTGGTAGGGGTCCAAATCCGTACTGTTCACATGTGTGGGCACCTCTGAACCTGCATTTAAAGCATGGTATTCATTTGGTCCAAAGAAATTCAATTTGTGAGCTTTTGATATAATTTTTGGTGGAAATCTTAGGATAAGCTACCAAGATTGAGTGCCATTGATTAGATTTGACATAGGGTCATGAAGTCTAATTAATCTAGGCTGAAATCGGGTCCTCTAAACTTGTTTTACAGGTCTTGAAGGTACATCAAAAAGTGTGAGGGAGATTTAGTCATGTTATTGTCCAAAGATAGCCAAAATTGACAAGATTTGATTGTAAGTAGATTTCACATCATCTTATCTTCATTCCAACTTTGTGAGGGAGTGCTAGAACTGAGATTATAAGTCCATTTGTTGGATTAGAAATCTAATTCGAGTGAAAAACTACAAGACATAGACCTTAGTGAGTTTCTAGAGACAATCAAATTCATTTCTTGGCAAGATTTGTTTGAAAGTAGTTTTCACTTCATCTTATCTTCATTCCAGCTTTGTGAGGGAGTGATAGAACTGTGATTATAAGTCCATTTGTTAGATTAGAAATCAAATTTGAGTGAAACACTGCAAGTGTGAGACCTTTGTGAGTTTCAAGTCAATCAAATCTATGCTATTTGGAAGGTTAGGATGGAGTCGCTCTTGGTGCTCCAAGACCTTTATGAGTTCTTGATTGAAGATGAAGATGAACCTCTAGGTGCACAGGAGTTAGATAGATACAAGAAGAGATCTAGGCTTGCACTTCATTGTGTGAAGATGAATGTGAGCAATGATTTGTTGAGAGAAGTATCAGCTTGTACTAGTGCTAAAGAGGCTTGGGAGTCTTTAAAATCAATCTATGAGTCTAGCAACACTTCAAGAGTGCTTATGCTTAGAAATCAAATTTTGCAAAGCATGAGGAGAAGTGAGGAGAGTGCATAGAATTATGTACTCAGAATCAAGTCTCTAAATAGGGAGTTGGCTTCCATTGGAGAGAAGATTCATGATGGAGATCTTGTACAAATTGTCCTTAATGGTCTAGGAGATGACTTTGCAAATTTGGTCCAAAGTTTTGCCATCCAAGACACTTTGCCAACTATAGAAAAACTTCACAGTGTATGGCCGATACCGAAAATGGTTAGAGAAGTTGAATCTTTTCTTGATATTACAGTTTTCTTTTGTAAGTCAATTGAGGATTATGCTAAAGTGGCAGCACCTTTAAATAATTTGACTAAAGGCAAAGTTAACAAAAATAAAAAGAGAGGTCAACCTAGTGAACCTATTGAGTGGAATGATGAATTGAACCAATGCTTTGAGAAACTCAAACAAATGGTTGCTTCAGCTCTTGTTTTACAGATCGCGAATCCTGATTTACCTTACATCGTGCGAACTGACGCAAGTGATTTGGCGATAGGGGCAGTTCTTCTACAGGATGGTAGGCCGATAGCGTTTGAAAACAAGAAACTCACGGGGCCTCAGTTGCATTATACAACTCAGGAGAAAGAGTTATTTGTTGTGATACATGCACTTAAAACTTGGAGGCATTACCTTTATGGTAGTCAGTTTATAGTGTATACAGATCACCAACCTCTGAAGTACTTTTATAATCAGAATGATCTAAGGGGTCATAAAGCTCGCTGGGCTGAGCTTATGCAGGAATTTGATCATGAGATCCGATATGTCAAGGGAAGCTCTAACCAAGTTGCAGATGTGCTTAGTCATATTGGTAAATTGAATGAACTTTCATTCACCCAGATTTAAACTGATCTATATCTTTCACTGAGAGAAAAATGTGAATCAGATTCTCATTCTGGTCCCATCTAAAAGATGGTGGAGACAGGAAAAAATGAGAATGGAATAGAGATTTACTCACAGGGGTCTCAGGTTTCTAAGAAAGATAAGAAGATAGCATAACAGTTCTCTATCCGAGGTGGGTTACTATTTCGGAATGGGAAAATTTGTGTACCAGTGGATGATGAGTTAAAGAAGATGATTTTTTATGAGTGTCATGACGTTCCCTGTGCAGGCCATCCGGGTATACACAAGACTTTGGACGTGGTCAGAAGAGAGTTTTATTGGCCGAAACTCAAGCCATTTGTCGAGTCTTATGTGGTTAAGTGTAGATCTTGCCAGTTAGCCAAAGTAAAACGCTTAAAGACTGAAGGGTTGTTACGTTGGACTTCCAAAGACTCAACGCCAAAATGATTCTATTTGGGTTGTGGTGGACAGGTTGACAAAGTTAGCTACTTTTATACCAATCAAGTCAACTGCTAAGGCTTCGGATTTAGCCTAGATCTTTGTGGAAAGATTATTTAGGGTTTATGGACTGCCAAGTGATATAGTTAGTGATAGAGAGATCCTAAATTTACAGGTCACTTTTGGTCCGTTGTATTCCATAAGCTTGAAACCTCGTTTAGTTTTAGTTCTTCTGATCATCTTGAATCAGATGGCCAGACTGAGAGAACTAATCAGACTATGGAGGATATGTTGAGAACTTATGTGTCTCACAGGCAATCTCAGTGGAAAGATTACATTCCTTTGATTGAGTTTGCTTATAACAGTAGAAAACATTTTGCTAATGTTAATTGTTTCTAATTATTCAAATACTCATCCAGAGCTGGAAAAATATTATTTTTGAATGTTCTTAGGTATTTTAAAATGTATATATACAAGGATCCTACGACCACATGGATATAGTTAGTTTGCACATTGAACTTGTTCTGAACAATGGCAAGGGCGAGGATTCCTTTTTGATGTACAATTAGTCTAGACCAAAGAGTATTTATGTTAGAAAAAGTTCAAGGATTTTTCCATTGTTCTTTTGTGTAGCCAAAAAGTTTAGGTAAGAAAAGGTAATCCATTCTCCATTGGAGTTCTGGACTACAAAAAGGTGGAAGAAAGAATGCTAGTTCCTGATGAAGTGTCTGAAATTCTGACCTTAGTAGTGAGTACACAATCTTGTTTTTCTTTACAACTGCTCCACTTGGTGATGCCTGAGCTTGATATGGAATGATGCTTAACGCCTCAGGTTGGTCTTCAACAGTTTGTACCTCTGTAGCCTCCTTGGATTCGGTCTGTGTCTTCTGATCCTTCTGGACTTGCCTGCAGACGGTATCCATCTGGATGGCCTTTTCTGCCATAATCGGTGCTGGCTCATCTGTCTGCGTCTCCTGATCTTGGCCTTGTGCTGGTTCTTCTGCATCAGAAATCTGCATTTGGCCTGATTGAAATTTGGCCTCTTCTAACTCTTCCTTCAACTTTTCATAAGCAATCATCTATGGCTGCAGATATTGCAGCTGGAAGGTTTGGATCATCTTCTCCTGGATTCCCTTCCATGCTACTAGATCAATTTTGTACCTGCCATAAAATACGCAGGCACCTAGTGTGACTTCGGCGCTGATTCGCCATAGTATCGCCTCTTCGGCCTGTTTCTTGTATATCTGATTGCCTCTTGTTAACATTTCTGCAAAATTTTGCAGTTAAGCAATTGAATCCTGAGCACTGTTGAGTCCATTACTCAGCTCCGCATTACTACTCTGAAGAGTAGTTCGTACATGTCTCTCCTCTTGCAAAGAAGCCTGCATAGTCTGAAGTTGTTGTTTAAGCAATATATTTTCAATTTCGAAGCTATTGGACTGCTCTTGCATTTCTTCCAACACTTCGAGCGTAGCGTCCTGCCTTCCTTTTGCTTCTTCAAGCTCTATGTCTTTCCTGCTCAGCTCTGCCTGGGCCGCTTCAAGTTCTTCGTTTTTATAGGCCAGCTCTGCCTTTGTTTCGCTCAACTCTGTATCCCTCTGGGTGAGGTCTGCTTGGACTCTTTCATACTTTGATCCCAGCTTCCTGGATACTTTCTCCAAGCTAGCAAGTTGCTGAATAGTTGCCCGCGTATCCGGCAGTAGTGTTCCAAAAACCTTTTGATATAATTCGGCATCGATGATTGGTGCCTCGACGTCGCTTTCGCTGCCCTGCTGGTCATCGGGAAGCTGTTATGCTCCTTGTGGTATATCAGCCTGATTATGCTCCTGATCAGCTGTGTCCTCCGCTTCCTCTTCCGCATCCCTATTTCCGTCTGCGCTGGTCAATGGTGTATACTGGAATGATGGCGAAGTCATTCTCACTGAGCTCCCTTGACTTGATGATGATGATGTGGCTGCTACGGTGGTTGCCTTTGATGTCTGCATCTGGGATTCGGCCTCAGTTGATGGGGCTAGCTCTGGTAGCACTGGTGCAATCCTGATGTCTTCCTGCACTGTCAGCACACCAGCATGCATACATAAAATGCCCATCTACTGACCCAACCTGGAAAACTGATTAACTTTTACTAATTTACAGAATTGCTTGAAAGCAATCTGTTCGAAGGCAATCGACTCTCCATTTAAAGCTCTCAGCAGGTATCCTATATTTGTATTTGAGATCGTGTACTCTTGCTCCAGTAAAAAGATAGAAGCAAGAGCAAATCGAACGAAGCTCTTGAGATTGGGATCTCTAATGTAAGAGAGTTTATATCCCCGTTTCTCAAGATAAGCTTCTTCTTGGAAAACTCCGCTCTCCGCGATAAAATCCGGTTTAGTAACTGGCATACTGCCGTCCATAGGCAATCCTAAGGCACGACAGTAAAATCCTTCAGTAATAACAATCTCTTGATTGCGGACAATAGTGGAAATATGTCCTTCCCCATCACCAATCTCGAACCCTAGGACGTGTTGGTTAGGACAACTAGAGGGCAAGACTGTGGTAACCACATGAGTATGCATATAGAACCAATATTGGGACACTATCCCCAACTAAGTTGTGAATATCGTGCAAGCTGGGTACATGTAGTGGTGCACATGCATGAGCACATGGCACCTATGCATGCCATCAATCTACACTGGGTTTAGAGAGGGGGTTCTCTCTATAAGAGAGAGGAGACATAGCTAGGAGGAAAACTTTTGACTGCCCATCTATTGTGTTAAAGATTCTAACAAATTCCAAGAAGCAAAACTCTGATTTTTGGTCAAATTGGCACTAAAATGTATTGTTTGAGTTAGTTAGATCTTCCAATTTTTTATGTCAATTAGGGCTTTGGCTCACCTAAATTCTAGTTTTGGAAGGAAAAAAAATAGGGCCCAAAAAATTTACTCGCAAAATGCCAAGCCCCCAAAAATGCATCCACAAGAATTGCAATAGAATTTTTCCAAACATCATGCTATCAGATAATAACGGTTTTCCTACAAAGGAATTAATATGAATGGCAATAAGCCACCTTGTAGATGCTCCAACAAAGCAACTTGCCTCTTCTAAGATTTCTCAAACAAAGCTCAATCTCCCATCAAAAGCTAGAAAATGAGGCCCCATAAGATACTATTTAAAGTTCTAATTGGTGTATCCATAGTTACGGTGTTTCCTCAAAACGCGTTTCGAATGCTGAAACGCGTTCGAAACGGAACGTACGAAACGACCCCGTTTCGAAACGCCGTTTCAATGTTCGAAACGACCGGAAAAAAAAAAAAAAGCCAATTTTTTTTTTTTTGAAACCGCGCCATAAGCTTTGTAGTATGTACTGGCAATGGGCATGAACAGATTCTCGCAACGTAATAACCTATCCATGATAGTATCAATAATTGACTGAGGAAAGTGACCATAATCACCATACACAGCTTCTCCTCTTGAAATTGCATTCTAATTTCTCTAGAGCATTCTCATGAAATTGGATGTATCTACTCGTTACTAGACTGTCTATGACAGCTGTAAACCCCAAAAACCGCGCCATAAGCTTTCTAGTATGTACTGGCAAAGGGCATGAACAAATTCTCGCAACCTAATAACCTATCCATGACAGTATCAATAATTGATTGAGGAAAGTGACCATAGTCACCATACACAGCTTCTCCTCTTGAAATTGCATTCTCTAGAGCATTCTCATGAAATCGGATGTATCTACTTGTTACTAGACTTTCTATGACATCTGTAAACCCCAAAAACCCTCAAAAACACATTTTCAAAAAAAAAAAAAAAACCCTGAAAATTTTTTTCCGTTTCGAACCTAAACCAGACGTTTCATACGCGTTTCGAAACGCATACGAAACAACGTACGAAACACGCCCATGAAACATTGCATAGTTACCAACAAACAGTTTGCATATGATTCCAAGCTTGCAAACCCATTTGCTACAAACAATTTTGCAAACTTGTTGCACACTTCAACATTTATGGTAGGAAGTTTGTGTTGATTATGATACAAAGTGATCTTTGAAACTATAAGGTCTAATGAATATTTTGAAAGTATCGTCCTCAAAGTAACGTGAAATTCCAACTTGAAGAAGGGTGTTCTTCATGAAATCGTTGGCAACCTTTTTGACCATCGATCAAACATGCAAAATCAAAGCGTTTGAAGATTGTAGACGTTTGTTGGCAACTAGAGTATTTCTAATCGCCAGCCAGGGTTGGGCCCTATTTTAAGTCTCCTTGGATATGTGACTGGGTCCTTCACACACACTATCACTAAATAGACATAATAGTATGGGTTTAAGCAATCGTGAAAAACCTTGAAACTGTTCTTGATTGTACTAGATACCACAAATCTCAAATGTGTATATGCAGTTTGTACAATGAATGACTAGTAAATCCCCAAACAACAACTTGTCTATAATGTCCACATCTTTCACAAATTCATACTACCGTCAAAGATTATTGCATTTTATACATATACCACTGTATCATTGCTTAAGAAGCAATTAAAGGTACCCATTCAACCAATAGCCTGCAACATAAAAAGATTCAAATGTCAGGTCAAACATGTATTCCATGCATTAACCTTCTAGTCAAATAACAAATACAGAAAACTGTACAACTTAAAGTTTTCACGAAGGTACAAAGGGAATATGCCTTAACTACCTATACTAAGCTCCATATATGGTCATCAAGTGGTTACAGTCCCCAAACTTAGTGGAACAGATGTACTCTAGGTTTCATCATCTGCCTGGCTCCACAATGTAAGCTAGATTGTAATATGAAGAAGGATCAGAAATGCTATCTCCAGAAACAATCATCGCAAGTACAATGAAGCGAGCCACAACGATAGAAGCACAAATTCACTGACAAGCACAGCAGGGGAACCAACTCCAAAGACAGGTACTATATCCACGCGCAACCAGGACTCTACCATCCCTCCAACAACTGCTCCTGCCACCAGACTTGCAGTTGTTACTGCAGCTGCCTTTCCTGCAAGCAAATAGTGAAATATTAAAATGCATATCTAGCACTAACCATAGTGACCTTGTTTAAATTGCAGTGAGACAAACAAGAGCTGATATGTATTTTATAAGCTACCATTGGTGGCATGCCTGAGTAATGAAAACACCAGTATTTCTTCTGCAAACAAATCTCTCTCTCTCTCTCTCTCTCTCTCTCTCTCTCTCTCTCTCCCATCCATTCTAGTGTACGCAAATGATGTGGTTTTGGTTTCTTCGACCAGAAAAGGCTTGCAACAGCACATTGATCTTTATTCCTTTTGTCACACCCATGCATTGAAAGTGAATGTAGGGAAGACTAAGTTCATGTTCTTCAATACATCTCGCTCCTTCAGGCTATGCGCAATTCCAACTTTGGGTGATCAGCCTCTCCTCACATACTTGGGTGTTCTATTATTGGTCCTAAATTCAGCATGAAATCGACTGCATTTTGCCGACTAGCTCCTAAGTCCAACTAGAGAGACTATTTCTTAAGTGACATACACAGGATGTACAGAGTGTGTGTTGCCTCTTTGACACTTTGGTTACACCCACCTCTTTATATGTGCTAAAGGAACGGTGTACTGTGCTTACAACTTCAAATTGAGCTAGACTTTCACATCTCCATACATCCACGCTATGACACATAATTCGATGGTAAACCTTCAATCCACATCCGACATCCTTGAACTTGCCATTCCTACTACCCAACTGGAGACCCTATAAATGAGCATGAACAGAAAACAAGAGATTTATACACAAGAATGAGAGTTCCTTCCCTTCTCTATCAATGAGCATTGGCTAGTAAATACATTTCCAGATCATGCAATTTGTAACAAGTTTAATAATGCGAAAATAGCAGATTTTATTGTCATAAGTAAATACAAAAAGCACATCGATATTGGATAAGGGATAAATAATTCACTAATAGCAAGAACAATAATAGTACAATAAACAATGTTTTGGAAAGAAGTACTTTTAGCTTTGATTTGAAAAGTAAGAAATACAAGAAGAAGAAGATAGGGAATGCAATAACTTACCTAGTGTTAAGCGTTGTTTTCGCAAAAATAAAAGCGATGCCCCAAATCCAATGGCTAGGATGAGACCAGGAGCATCAGCTCTAGTGTCTTGGAATGAGCTTCCAGTTGAAGAGACTAAGCCATTTGCATAGGTCAAAGCCATAAGGACACTATAAATAGCAGTTTGAGTCCCCAAGATTCTTAAAGATGGCGTCTCCACAATTATAGGTACACTATTTAGAGCACCTCTCAGCCAATTTACACCACTTGAACCAACATTTGCCTTTGGCGTTTTTACATCAGCATATAGCACAGAACCATCTACTACTTCGCCTGCACGGCGCTTCATCAATCTCTGCATAAGTAATGCATCATAAGCTGCCTCCACCTACACACAAGGAAGTTGGCAATGTTCAATGACATAGTCATACCTAACATAATTGACACAAAACATATGATAAATTTCAGAACCAACTTCACCGAGCAAACTTATGAAGAAGACACGTAATCCCCAAGAAAGTAAAAATAACATATCTAGTTTTTTAAGAGAAGGTATGGGATGAGCTTTTGGCCCTTTGAAATGACAAAAGAGGTCACTCAATGGAATAGCTCATGCCCGTTTGAAACCTTATTCAAAAACGGTTTCTTAATGAAAATTTGAGAAACTCAATAAAATCCAATCTTAAGGCAACAAAATAGCAATAAGTGTGGATATGGCGTTGTAGGACCGAGGACTAACCCTTCATCTAATACAGAAGAAAGCTTGGCTCGAGGAAAAGAATCCAAGGGCCCAAACAAATATCGAAGAGGAGCACATTAAGATGAAGCATAGAAAGTCGTTCCCTACCAAAACGTATGGAGGGTTGGTATGTACAAATTGTAGTAAACATTGAAGAAACATGAGCAATGATTTTAAAGGTTGCATGGATTGTTTTTCTCTCTGTAGACCTAAAGGCCATTTTTGGCCATAATTCTTTCGTTTCATACAAAATTGAATCATGTTAGTTGCATTGGTTTCCAAGTTGTTGGATGCCCCTCAAGAAGTAAATTTTATTTGTTATTTGTTTTTTCAGTAGCGTCTTTGATGGCATTGCATTTGTATTGCAAAGCTGGTATCATAATGTTGCTTATCAGCATGCATGGTCCCTTCACATAGTTTGGGATTGCAATACTACGTAATTGGTGTGGCAAAGCTACTATCCTTAAATTTAATGACGCCTTTGTGGCTTTCTTGGGCCATCAGACTGGCTTGTTACGTGCCAGATTGTCACAGCTTTGTCGATGATATCCCTTATGATGCCTTTCTTTGGCAATCATGGACCGTCTACATTGCTTCACGTTGTGGAACTTATTTCACCAGTTTTTACTTTGCAACAGCTACACTATCTTTATTGAGTTGTTTTCAGTATATGCATCTCCCCTTTTTATTGCTGACATCGAGGGCACTATTTTGTTAGTTGAGGAGTGTTATGGACACAAACAATCTTAAGGTCTCAGCCATTTACCAATTTGTAGGGCAAAGCCCTCTTGGGACCTAGAACTCTAACTTCTAGAAGGTTTTCCTAAGACGTCTAGTGGTATAAATAGAGTAAATTCATAACCTTGAAGATCTTGTACGTTGGAAATAATGATGTGAAGTCTATGACTCGGATGCTACAAAGGTTAGCAATAGCTTGACAGGATCTCTACAAAAATTCCGTAGAGTGGAGAGTTATGCACAAGATCAATAGAAAGCAAAAGATTTTTGTCAAAGATATGGTCTTCTAACTAGTAATTCCAAGAACGAGAGAGCTACCAATAGGGAAGCACACCAAGATATCTCTTACATGTTGTAGACGAGCATAAGTGGGAGATTTAGTTTCCTAGTTGAAGCTATCAAAGGGATGTAGGGTACATATCGTATTTCAATAGCAAAGTTATAACTTATCACAGATTGGTTACACTACAAGGACAAAAAACATCTAACCATAGACCTAAGCAAATAATGGTAGAGAGACAGAAGTGATGATAGAATCACACTCTCCATGAGTACTAATTGTCACTAGAACTAGATTAAAGACAAAAGGCAATTAGAAATCACAATATCTTAAGAAGATCTACTAACCTTAGAAATTAAATTAGAGATAGGTGATCGAGAAATTGCGCTCTTCAACAGTACCTAGTAACTAGATAGGACCACCACTGTACCATCATCTCAACCTTGTCATGGCCTCTACAGACTGGGTCATCACCCTAAAATCTACACAGCTTTCTTCAAAGGTATGAGACCAATCTCACCTCTGAAACATGTGTTGAAATGCATTTGAATCTACAACTAACAACAAACACGTTTTTTTTTTCCCTAAGTGACACCCTTTCTCTAAAGTTCAACCTGTCTCTTTCTTCAATCCTTTTTAAAATGACCAAGCTTACAAAGCAATCGCCATCTTATTGGAACTTGATGAAAAATTATAGTCTTGCTTTTTGACCTGCTTCACTTCTTGCTCCATCCCTATACTTTGAGCATTCTTCACTATATATATGTTAATGCAATAACAAGACATAAAACTCGTCAAAAGTAGGCTGATTCTTTCAAACTAACAAGCTCAAATAACAACAAAAGCTCTCTTGTATGTCCTCACTCGTGCCGCAAAGATTGAAGTCAAGCTCCCAACCTCAAGGAGAGCAAAGCAAGTCCTAACCAACAAAATTATAAAATACTCATTCAAACTATTAAATACACAGAAACAAGATTTGAGTTAGATATAGCTTCACCAACTGCAATTAGTAGGTCGTCAATGTCC